>JAQFZW010001167.1:0-31921 GCA_034687055.1 Heteromurus nitidus
GGTATATTTCAAGCAAAGAGGTTTCTGAATTGTTAGGTTAGGTTAGGCCGAGCAGGTTAGGGCGAACGTGCTGTAGCATGAGCATGACAACGATACCCAGAAGTCCCATTGATCCTGCTTCATAAGTCTATGTTCAATGGGCACCTGAGCATCATGTATGAGCATCATGCTTAAAGGCAAAGATACTTGAAACCGCTTGCGGCACTTGTTTTGCTCAAAATCAAATGGGGAATTACAAGTAAAAATCGAGCATATGTCGTGTCATAGCCACCTTGATAAACAAAGGCCTGCCCTTATCACCATAACCTTTGACACTGTGAGTAACGATGTTTCCGCCGCGATGGCAGCACATACCGTACCTATCTCCATATTGTGCCGTGCATTTTGCATTAGTAAACAGTAGTCAACTGAATCTACTTTGTGATATTTTTGGTTTCCACTCGTGTTTATCTTTAATTTTGTATTAATTAAAACAGATAAACATAATATAGTTTATATAGAACATTTTTTAATTCATCGGGTTTCAAACTAACATACGCTCAACCTGGACGTGAACATTTCATTGTTCAGGTTCATTGTTCAAAAGAAACATTGATAAATATTGCACTTTCATCTAAAATTAAAATGGAAAACTAGAATTGTGCCTAATTTAATTTTAATTGTGCTTTGTTTTGCCTTGTATAAGTTATAGAATGGTCAGAATATGCTGCGTTCCCTTTTGCGCAAGTAAAGCAGGAACTCCAGGATTACTTTACACGAAATAGTGAAATCGTGGAAAATTACCCGATGATTAGTTTGTGGATGCAAAGATACTACGCGAAAAAATCATGTGGCATGAATACATGAATTTTCTTTTCATTTTCTTGTCATTTCATGTCACATGACAAGAACTTTTCCAAAAGGACGTGATCTTTACATGACAAGAAAAGACATGAATTTCCTGGACATGAAATGACATGAATATCAAATTTTAGCCCAATTGACGCAAATTAAATATAAATATTTAACAAACGTAATGGATTATAAAATATTCACAATTGAAATATGTACGAGCCTAGAACATTGTTTTAAAATACTGATGCTTTGGCTTCAATATATAATTGAATATTTTGAATAAATTCTTATTCAATAAAGCCGCACCTTCCGAAACAGGGAGCTAATCGTTGGTAGCATTTGCAAAATATTTTTCAACAATGTTAGCTTTAATGCAACAAATTCGGCCAACGAAAAGCCGAAATTTGTGTCAAAATCACATTACAAGAAAGTAAAGAAGCTTTAAATGTAGTCATATGTCATTACTAAATGCAATAATTAAATATAACTCCTGGATAAATATTATTTTGCAATGATTTGCATGCATTACTTATACGGTACGCACGCCGAGTAAGTACGGTAACTAACGCCTCCAGCGGCAATCTTCGTCGTTACGAGTAATCGAAACTTTGAATAACGTTTCGTTGGTAAGGGCAGGCCTTTGTTTATCAAGGTGGCTATGGTCGTGTCTCATGTTATGTTCCCTCACGAAGCACGACGCCACGACATTCGACCGTCAGGCCGAGTCCCTGGCGGTATTCGAAAATGTGCATGCCAAACATTTCAACACACCTTTAGGGCAATGTTTGCCTCTGAGGCCGTAAGACCGCTGGCGGCACTTGTTCAAATGACAAAATTAGTTTACTTAGGAAGACCACGCCTGTTTTTCAATTTGTTCTTGACGAGTGGAGCCAGAATATCAAGAGCCTTCAGTCATCATTATGGATTTCTCTGGACACCGGGTGTGGTGGTGGTGAACAATTTTTTTGACGAAATGTACCCGGTACAGGTACACAATTTTACCTACACACATACATGAGTCGTCATTCATTCTTATTGTTTGCAAGTCGAGAAAATACATTATATTTATTCATTTTAAAGATAACTCTGGTCCCATGCGATTTGGAAGGCAGTGAAATCGACCACGACGGTGGGTGTTATATGCACAAGTGTGAGCATTTCTTCTTTACAGTTACAACCAGTATAGCGAGGTGAAAACGGGATTTTTATGTTTACGAGAATATAATTTTGTTCCGAACAAGGGCTTATCACAATACGTTTTGACAGCCTTCACGGTAAAGATTATCGTACAAATATTTTAATAAGAATATGACAGTACATTATGTATAATATCAATCAGTCAAAAATTTCTCTTCAGCAACACCTTGAGCTGCTTTCTCAACGCTCCCAGTTCATACTCCAACGATATTATTCTAGTATTAATCTCGCCAAGAAGAGTTGCCAACTCCTGTTTCGAGTTCGAATTGGACGCATTATCTCCCTTCGGATGAGGAAGATTGTTTCCACTTTCCGATTTAGTCGTGTGGTTACTCATGCTATCTACAGATTCGCTGATCAACTGGCTTCCGTCTTTAACTTGAACATCGTCATCAACAACGACAGGTATGGCTGGGGACGAGGATTTTAAGAGGGTGAAATGATCGGGATCGGTGGAAATTCCGCTGGGCAATGAAATAGGAGACGTGGTGATGCTCATTGTAGCCTGATTTGTGGAAGGAGGAGGAGATTGATCCAAACTCATGCTATTTGACGCGTCTGCCCCAACTGATTGTGAGACCTCAATCTTGTTGTCGTTATCCACAAGCTCTTCGGATGGAGATTGAACTAAACGTAATTAAATGAATAAATGGAGTTCTTGTTTTAAAAACCTGGCGCATTGATTTCTTCGTCCATATATTTACTACTTAAACCTGTTATTTGAGGTGGATGTGAGCTTTGCTCTGCTGTAATATTTGATTCTGGTTGGGTATCCACTTTGGGTTCCGAATGTATTTCCCCGGGATCAATTATTTTCACGAAGGTGTCTGGAAACACTCCAATTTTCCCTCCGAGTTCGCCACTCCACCAGCCCTCGTCTTCACAGTTCTTTGAAATTACGGTGATGACGTCACCCACTGCCAAAGAGAGCTCGTCTTTACTCATTGCCCGGTAGGGGAAGAAGCAACGAGCGAATTGTTCGCCAACTGGAATTCAGTAAAACAAGATTTTGTCAAAAATTCATGAGCAAATTTTTCACAATATTTTTCCAGCTTACTAGGATTCGGTGGCAATTCTGGAACAGAGTCATCATCAATCTCTTGATTGGGAATAGAAGCAAGTACTTCATCCACTCTTTCATCAGCTTTCAATTCAGTTCCGGACGATATTCTCGTACTTTCGTCGTCAGAAAAATTTTCCAAACTTTCCATACTACCATTCAGCATTTTTGACTCGTCCACTTCCGAAACGAAGTTGGAGGGGAAGATACCCTCTTTCCCGTTCAGTCTTCCTCTCCACCAACCTTCTTCCACTTCCTCGATGACATCGAGAACGTCGCCGATCTCGAGGGCGAGCTCGTCGTCCTGTTGAGGACGGTATGCCACTAATACCTCAACTCGTCTAAATAAGAGTGGAGCCCATTATTTCAAACCTGCTTTATTGATTCTCTACACTAAATTTCCATTTAAATTGAGAGTTTGCTAATTTACTAACTCACTTTGACAAACTCGGACTGGGGCTGGGATCATCAGGTAAATCAGGTTTCTCAATAACTTTTACAAAATTGTCTGGGAAGATGCCAGTTACGCCTCGCAAGCTTCCTTCCCACCAGCCGTCCATCTTGGTGACGACGTTCTTGAGAATGTCCCCCTTTTTAATAGTAAGTTCGTCGGGTTCTTGAGCGTTGTAGTCATATTCCACAAGACACTCTGTGTATAACCAATAATAATTAAGAACCGCTTGCAATTTAACTTTTTCAAAAAAAAAATTTGTTTCATTTAAATTAATCATTTCAATTAAAACTTTTACCCATATTTTCAAAACTACGGTTGAGGGGAATTCCTTCTCTAATATCAATCCAATTTAAATAAGAGGTTTTCTTTGGATGGCTATGGACTTTCGGACACCTTAAATTTATGAATTTGTAACCAAAGTCTGAAGTTATGTCACTGCTCTCGTAATTTTATTTGCGATAGATTATGGAAAATTATTACCTAGTTGTTTGCGTGTACTTATGAGAATAACCTAACCATTAATATAACGCGGCTGGAAAACAATTTACAACCTGATACAACCAGGCAAGGACGAAGGTGTAAAATTCTCTGATAAACATTGATGACTGATGGCTGATAGATTGACAATGGCCACGCATGAGAGCAACATTAAATAATATGTCCTCAGATATTTAACGGTGATAATAGACTCTATGAGCAAATGGACATATCTTCACAGCCATAATCAAAGCAAGCAAATGTGATAAAATTAAAGTATTTGGACGATTGCTTTTAAAGCCAAGACAGGCTCGAGTCAATGATATATGGGTGCGAGGCTAACATGGTCAACGAATTTAGGATATATTACATTTTATATCGGCGACAAGCTGTTAAATATATGTCATTTCATGCAGTAATGGTACAACACTGTCACCACTGACTATGCTCCGTCATAAGGTGTGGTTTTGATGATGAATTCCTTTACTATAAGATGATTCGATGAAGATGATGAAAATACTCGATTCGATTTGGAAGATTTAAAGTCGGTAAAAGTGAACATAAAAATTTTCTTGGACACAAGCAACATAAGCTTGAAGATTCGAACGAAAATGAATGAATTTAATTCAGCGTATATAAACGTACTGAAGTCGACAGCCTTGCTATGAGTGCTCATGTATATTTCAAAGAACAAGATGACTTTTCAGTGATACTCAATCCATAATTTTATTGCACAATTTGAATTATATCAGAAATCAACATCACATAAAAAATGATGTTCTATAGTGTTTGTAAGTGAAAGTTAGTCCTTGTACAAAGCGACCTCTACATGTCCTCTTGCATCCAATATGGTACAAATCCGATACGCTTCAAAAATTGCTTGCTTCTAGATGATTCATGTGCCTTAAAATGTCTCCTATTGCATCGAATTGATTGTCAATGTGCCTCGACTTAAGGCGTGATTCAGCTGAAAGTGAAAATATATTTCTTAAACAAGTATATGGAAGAAAAAATTAAACTGCATTACCCAAACGTACCCAAGAGCCTGATTTGTTTTCCGAAAGTCTTCCTCAGCTTTTTCGTGAAAGATAAGACGTCCAAAAGGTGAAAATCCATGAGAATGTGTTGATTTGCCGGAAGATCTGTCATATCATCAATGCGGTACAGTTCGTCGATGACGTTAAAAATAGCACTTTCTTTGTCCCATATTTTGTCCCTAATACGATGTGGCGATTGTAGTCCAAATTCTTTCGACAGCTTGGCAACTTCGGAGAAGAGAGGTTTGTATCGCTTCAAACAGGACAACAGCATTTTCTTTTGCCTCCGCCGAGTAAATATCTTAGAGAAGTAGTTAATTTCCTTTACTCGTTCATTGTCTTCTTCCGCAAGTTTCTTCAGCTTTCCAAGGAGTTCATAAATCTTTTCCAACCTTTCTGTGGTTTCTCGTGTATCCGTTGTAATGTCTCCACAGACAGTGTATAAGTGTATAATCCTGGACAAGAATGGCTTCGTCTGATCATCAACTAGAGTTGTAGATTCGTCCCAGTATATCTTATGAATGCCACACACATAATCGAGGAATAACTTGTTGTCAATGTCAGTCTGTCTCGACCAATTTCACTTTTGAGAAAGATGTTGGACGAAGAGGATAGGTGGTTGATTTGAGATCTTGCCAAAATTTCCACTTGTCAATGGGGAAGTGGACTTCCATTTCTGGAATTTCCCTGAAAGTGGCACGTTAGTGCCAAGTAAAAAGTAAAAGTAGATAGTTCTTACGCACCCAAACGAAATATCTTCCAATTTTCCAAATCGTATTTCTCCGTTTGACTTTGAATTGCGACACAATCATTTTCATCCATTCATCAAGAATATCTCCATGTTTACTGTCATGTGCAGGCACAATTTTGAGCTATATCATCTTGCTAGCGCATTGTCATTTTGCCATCCAAAGTCTAATGGCAGTATGCATAATGCTCAAAATCCCTAATTCGGGATCATGGATACCATGTTAATTAAATGGAGCACTAATCCCGAATTAGGGATTTTGGAGCATTATGCATACTGCCATAAATCTTGAATGAAGAAATAAGCCTTCTTCAAAATAGGAATCAATACATTTAAATGTAATGATAATGTATAGCAATTATTTATAAGTTACGAGTGAAAATATAAGAGGACGTATGTATTTTATAATATGTATGTATCGTATAAACCTTCGACATGTTTTGATCAACTCGATTTTTATCACTTCAAGTGAATATGCATTTACATTTTTATATATTCATATCGTGGTCTTTTAGGACTTGTGACGAAAACGCCTTAGTACACAGCACAACCGAGTACAATCAATCAGACACGTGTAATTAAACGAATGAGTACCGAAAATATTTTTTGAATTGTCAAGTCGATACAAAGAATGTATTTTATTGCATTTACTTTATTGTTTAAAATTCAAAAAAGCAACATGTAATGATTCATGTCAGAGGTATAAATCTAAATTACTATCCATCCTCATAATCTCATCCAATAATAATTGTATACTATACTTTTGTTTTTCAAAACCCAGTCCCATCAGGTAGCGCTTGCATTGACGTGAGCTTAAATCGTCATACGGTGGATTGCTCCTCAGTCGGGGCCGAGTCAGTCGAATGCATGGTTTACAAAAGTCAGCGTTTATTTCTGCTGAAATGTTTTGAGAAATTTTGGATGATTTGAGATAGATTAAAAGATTCAATATAATTAAAATAGATGTAAATATTAAGATGATGCCCATACATAATAAATAGTATTGCTTCCGTAAGACCCTGTTGAGAGTGGCTATCAACGGGGTGAGCTGCAACAGCTCAAAATCGTTGAGAGCACGTTGATATTCGGGATGATAGATCTTGGCCATCTCTTCCTCAGCGTACGCGATAATCCTCAATACCGCTCCGCGTTTAATGTATAAGTGATGAGGAAGATCGAGTATGGCCTTATCTTCGAAGCATTTAAAGGTTCTTGTCGTGGTGGTTAGGAACATTTTCTTACGCCTCCACTCGGTTATTGCTTTAGACAAGCAGTTCGCTGCAGGATTCGATATTGGGACTGGGGCTCCCTGCAAGTCCTCCACTACCAGCTTGTTAATTTCCTGAAATAATTCAGTCATCATGTTGAACTTTTCTCTGATGTTATGTAACTCCTCCTGCATGTCTCCGCAGATGGTGTACACGTGCAAAATTGTGGCCAGAAAGGGTTTCGTCTCGGGAAGCACTCGTCGAATTGTAGATTGGTCGCAATAGATCCTGTGTATCTCTTTCATCATTACAGATAAGTGCACCATGTTTTCGTCCGCTTGGTCCGCCTGGGATAGTTCCGTGACTCGGAGAGGAAGAGGAAGGAGGAGAAGTTCGGTCGGTGGGAGGGATTGGCAAGGGGTCCATTTGTCTTGTGGGAAAATCAGGTTGATATCCATCGTCAAAGTGAAGGGGATATCCTTAGTACATGGTTCTCGATAAATTTTAGAAGTCGCACATCCACGACATCGGCTATTTTCTAAATTAGACCTCTGTCAAGAAAATAAATTGGAATACAAAAATGGTAATAAAGCAGATCGGTACAATAGCATGATTGGGCGATGTAGCGTTTCACATCGAATTAGGGATTTTGGAGCATTATGCATACTGCCATTATGAATTTATAAAAGATGCGAACATATGCGATAAATATTGAAATGAAAAGATCGAAGTAGACAAATGAGCATGTATATTCTGAATTGAAGTCTGACTAGAGTTGATGAAGGATTAATTAAAGACTTCCACCCACGGGCTAGAATATCTAAAAATTAAACCATTTTGGATGACGAAGGAACTTCGATGCACACTGAATTTGCTAATAACTGCACCACTAATTTGTTTTATTGTTTCAAATTCTAAACATTTAATGATTTACTGTCGGAGGTAGATTATAAATATTAATAATAATAAAAGATTATGATCAACGGCGGCGGCTCAATAAAGCATAACCTAATTCTGCATTCTACTTCCGTGGAATGAAACCCAATCGTCTCAGGTACCACTTGGATTGGAGTGATTTGCAATTCTCATACGCTGCATTATTTACTCGTCCAGGTCGAGTCAGTAGATAGCATTCTATGGCAAAGTCACAGTGTACGCGTGCTGAAATGTTTTAGAATTTGAATGGCACTTTATTTTAAAATATTTCAGATAATTGAAACGGGCGTAAGGAAATCTGGCACATACTAAATAGAGACGACTGTTCCCGTAAGGCCGTGTTGAGAGTGGTTATCAAAGGGGTGAGGTTCAAGTCTTCGAAATCATTGAGAGCAAGTTGATTTTCGGGAAGGTAGATTTTGTTCAACTGTTCCTCAGCGTTCGTGATAGTCCTCGATATCGCTGCTACTTTAATGTGCAAATGAAGACCAATATCGAGCACGGACTTATCTTTCCAGCCTTTCAAAAATTCTAATTCTCTCCCAATCCTGGCCACCTCAAGGAGGACTGGTTCTTGTCGTTTCAAGGCGGCTAGGAACATTTGCTTACGCCTCCACGCTGTTATTGCTTTAGACAAGCAGTTCGCTTTGGGCGTGTCGATGTGGGCTGGTACTCGCTGCATGTCCTCCCATACGAGGTTGTTAATTTCCTGCAATAATGCAGTCATCTTCGTGAGTTTTTCCCTGGTATCATTTATCTCTTCCTGCATGTCTCCACAGACGGTGTACACGTGCAAAAGCATGGCCAAAAATGGTTTCGTCTCGGGATTCATTAGTAGAATTGTAGATTGGTCGCAGTAGATCCTGTGTATCTCTTTCATCATTAAGTGCACCATGTGTTCGTCCGCTTGGTCCGCCTGAGACAATTTCGCGACTCGAAAAGTAAGAGGAAGGAGAAGAAATTCGGTCGGTGGGAGGCATCGCCCAGGGGTCCATTTGTCTTGTGGGAAATTCAGGTTGATATCCATCGTCAAAGGGGGAGGGGATCCATAGTATATGAGATGTAGAATTAGAAGCTTTATTAGAGATTTTTAGAAGTCTTACGTCCACAACATCGGCTTTTTTCTAAATTATACCTCTGTCAAGAAAATAAATTTGGAATACAAAAATGATAATAAAGCAGATGAGTACAATAACATGATTGGGCGATGTAGCGTTTCACCTCGGGAACAGTACTTTTCAGGTTCGTATGTTTGAGCATATGCAAATCCAAAATATATTCGCCATAACTCAAGACTCTCCTTCCGATGTCGATTCGACGTAAAATCAGGTTTATATTATTACTTGCTACATAATTATCAAATAAAAGATAGATCAGCCTTAACCTTATCAGTTTATCTTTTATTCCGCAGTTGTGTAATTTTTCTCATCCAATTTAGCAACAAAGGAAGCGCAACCCCGAATTGCGAAAGGTAATAATATATCTGGCTTCGGCAACAAATTTCTTGAGTGTTACTGTACTTTTGATAATCTTATTCTTAATCGCCAAATTCAAGTCGACCTTGAGAATTTTCCCTCGACTACATCGACTGGAAGTCTGGAACAGAGTTTCATGAACAATCCCAGATTTTGTATTTCATGGATTGGGTATTTGGACTACGAATCCAAAATAGCAGTTTTGAGTTGGGTAGCAAAGGAATAAAGTCTATTTTACAAAACAGCGATTATATTTGCCATAAATAAATAAAGTCAAATTTTTACTAGTAATACACAACATTAGAAATCTGTAAAAACCCATTCTTTGTCAAAAGTTTTTGAGAATATAACTCCCCACTTTTTGCCATGTCATTATCTCAGCAACTAGGCCTTATCTTCGATTACACCTGCGAGTTTACAAGCAGGAGGTCTTCCTTTTCGAAGGAGGACGCCGGCAAGGTCTGTCCGGACGAGGAGGATATCTTCGGAAAGGTTGTGATTGTGACTGGGAGCAACACTGGAATTGGGAAGACGATTGCTCTTCAAATGGCAAAGCGTGGAGCTGTGGTCATCATGGCGGTACGAAATCTAGAGAAGGGTCAGGACGCGATGCAAGACATCAAAAAGCTAATTGCTCATCAAGATCAAAATGGAAGGGTCACAATGGAAGTTATGCTACTCGATTTGGGAGACTTGAAATGTGTGGGAGATTTTGTGAAGGAATTCCAAGCCAAATATGATCGCCTGGATATTCTGGTGAACAATGCTGGGTGCGCGGATCCAAGCGGTAGCTTGAGAAAGACGAAGGATGGATTTGAGCAGCACATTGGAGTGAACCACTTGGGACCGTTTCTGCTAACAAGATTGCTTCTGACTTCCTTGATAAAAGGGGCTCCAAGTAGGATTGTCTGTCTGACGTCGATGAACATTCAGCTAGCCTCCGTTGACAAGGAGGATGACGACATGTGGATGGAAAAGAAGGTGAAAACAGGAAGCTTCGGATGGGAACCTTACGCACTCTCCAAACTCCTTAATGCCGTTTGTATTCGGATGTTCGCTCGAAGTCTAGATAAGAATTTGGGAGTGAAGGTGTTTCAACTGTGTCCTGGAATAGTGGCCACGGATTTGCGCCGGAATGAACGGAGCTGGTCCTTGTCTGCATTGGCGAATCGTTCACTTTTTGCTATTGTAGGATTGACCCCTTATCAGGTGCAAGAACATATACATACTCACGTCACATCACAGATATAGATAGTTACCATATTTGCTCAAGCTAAAAGTTATTATTTTTGCAGGGTTGTGAAACCGCTGTTTATTGTGCTGTGGCGAAGTCGCTAGCAGAAAATGACAATTGTGGACGAGGAGAGTTGTGCAGATTTAAAGGAATTTGGAGGAAAGGGGATCAAATCGTGAGGGAAAGTGCAGAGCAGGATCAAGCGAGAAGTTGGTATCAACGTTCGGAGGCGCTGGTAGGCCTGTCCAAAAAGTCTTAAATCTAAGTCTTAAATTCTACAAGTTTGATAAAATATTTCAAATCCATTTATGTGGTCAAGTAAAATAAATTTTTTAACTTGTCAATTATTTGCACCCTATAATATCATATGAAGTCAAGCTGGATAATTGTGAGTATTATCCAATGTGCCGGCAGCAGGAATATTAAATTGCTCTCGTTTCTCCCAAAACCAAGATACGTTTAAGGAAATCCTGAGGAGTATATATGCCCATGTACACGAATTGCATTGCGTCCTCATCAGGTATCACATAATATTTAATATATATCTTTCATCATATTCATTAGAATAATTAGACCGAAACCGAACTGCATGGAATTGTTTGAAACTTATACGATAATAATATAAATATTTGACATACTAATTTTTTACGGATATGAAACAGTCGTATTTATGTGTGTGGCGAAATCTGTCACGGCTAATGAAAATTTATGGTCAGGGAGAGTTGTTCAGATTTATGAAGATTTGGGAGAAAGGAGACCGCATGTTGAAGGATTACATGATCTTGTCCAATGAACAAGCAAAATATTTGTACAAGCGTTCTGAAGAATTGGTGGGATTGCAACTGCAAGAGTATAAGTGATAATATTTCTAAATTTTCTGTGGCTCGGACGTGGCAAAAATACACATGCATGAGCTTGAATTATGTGCTCAAAATGTTTGCAGAATTTTCATAAATTGGCGAATTCATTTGTTGAGTATGAAGTTGACGAAAGAATTCCGACAATTGATGGAAACCTGGTCTTTGGTCTGGGTCAAGTTCCCAACAGCGTAACATTTGTTCATACCTATCGAAAAATAAATGAATATGTTTCCAAAAAGTCATAAATTAATAATTTGTATTGGGCCAAATACTATTTCAAAACACTTGTATTCGTACATTGCATCAGTTGCGTATTGTGGTTTTCCAATTCTCAGACCATTTTTCAGATTGTCGGCAAAATCCACTGTCCATGACAAGCCAGGATATGGAATGTCGCCTGAGTTTCAATTAAATTTACGTTGGCAATGGGAAAATTATCCATGACAAATTGTATTTAAATAATATTTATAAGTTACCAAGACCAAATATTTCCCAAATAGTAACTCCGAAACTCCAAACATCCGACTTCGTTGTAAACTCCATCTTTGTCAAGGACTCATATGCCATCCATCTCCATGGCAGTGGCTCCTGGTTCTTTTTCACGTATTCTGTGTACTCGTACAATTTCCTGGATAACCCAAAGTCACCAAGTTGATTTTGAATTTTATTAAAAATACTCTGAAAACCTGAATATTTGTCCGTGTACACAGACAATCTCGACAAATCCGAATAGTTGCTGATTTGCCACCAGCCCTTTGCAACTACATCCAACGTTCCGCTAGCACCCCAAGATATGTTGTGGTGAACGCACCGATTATCAAAACCACGGAAGTATACTGTAATTTTGTAATCTCGGCCGATGTTGAGAATGTACGAAAGTAGTTTTACGTAGCGCTCCTTATTGTCACGTTCATCATGACTTGCCTCTCGCTTCACACTCGCGAAGATATTTAGACGAAAATGCACATCTTTGAGATGAGGATAGTATGACAAGAGAATGCTTTTCTTGATCAACACCGCATCGGAAATTTTCTGCAAAAGTTTGGGCGACTGGTCATCCGGTTCTGGGAAGAGAAGTCTCATTTCACATACAACGAAGGATGCCTTCATTATCCAACTAATTAGAGCTGGTCCTGGCTCAAGATAAGCCAAGTTTATACATTCGTCAACGTGAATTCCGAATTTTGTGTTTTTTCTGATGTCATTCAAAACGAGATTATAGTTATCTAAAAGTATTTCTTCTGACTTTGCAATTCTGAGAGTAATCCCACCCATTTTCACATTTTCCAAATTTCGTGATGCTTCCACCAATTTCTTCCACTCATTCAAAACACTCAAACGAATATTCAGGAACAAAGCACCAGTCATTATGCTATTTAGCTGTGAAGTATGAATCACATAAGAAGAAGAAAACATTTTCGTAATTGTTTCCAAATCTGAGGCGAACGACTCGGTGTACATTCTCGGGATTATTTCAATATTTTGAAAAGTGTGCAACCCAAACAACACCATCGTTTCGAACTCACCAACATTCCAAACTGACAAATTGTGAAGGTGACAATCCCGAAGTCCCATGTTGAGTGTGATCCCACCTCGAAACTTCTCTAAAGCAATGTCATCTTTCAAATCCTTCTCCCAACGGTAACAAGGATCTCTGCCGAAATTGGATTTGGGCGGATAGTTTCTCGCAAAGAAGTCATGCTCCCTAAGGGCAGACCACCAGCCGAGGGAGTCTGGTGTGTCAAATGCTGGCTTCATGATTACTTCAATGTTATGAATGAATGCCCAGTTCGAAATTGCATCAACGAAAACATTCATTTTGAAAATGTTCTCATTGCAGAACATATTCTGCTTAAGATCACCTTGAAATGGAGAAAGGACAAAGTTCAGAACTACTTTTTTCTTCGGATGGAGCCCCATGTAGTTGGCGACTTTCTCAAATATTTTGTGGAGAGGCGCATGAAACTGGGTGTAGTTCAAAGTGTCCTTGAAGTCAATGTGGAATTCGTATACGTAAATTGTCGCCTTTTTTCGAAGTGGAGTTGGGCACTTGAGGGCAATAAACTTGTCTGTGAAAACTTGAGTATCAACATCCATGGTTAGACGCCAAGAGCCTGTTACACATCCGAGAGTAAATCGGCTCGATAGAGTTTCTAGCATTGTTGAGGATATGTTTCCATTGATATTTTCTGCAGAGATAATTATTGTGGTCAAGGTCATTCCATGGATCTGAATTTTGTTTTCAAGTTGAGTAGAAACTTGCTCCAGGGATGAGATGCACGACGTAGGCGGAGAGCATGTTTCAAGGTTCACTAGAAGAAGAATGTTTGATGGGGCTTTGTGAGACGTTTTAAGGTACCTGCAAAAATATTCTTCACTTTCTCCTCCAATGAGCATCCACGCATCTGAATTCATTAAACAAATAGAAAATCAGGATAACATACTTACGGCTGAGAATGACCAACCGTTTTTTATAAATGCAAGTTCCCTCACCCATGTCCACAAGCAAAGTGTCAAACTTTGTTGCTATCTTGTCCAGTTTCCCCTTCACACAGTCATCCGTCGTTGGACTATTCTTTCGAAACCAAAATGGAATGAGGACATTCGAAACATTTTCCCATTTAATTGGATCCTCCTCACCAAAGCGTTCGTCAAAGGGTAACATTGCAGCAGGCTCCACATCATTTACCAAGTTCAAAATAACAGATTCGCCCGTTTCCACTTGCAGTCTGCCGACAAAATACCTCAGCAACTTTTGGTATAACCGAAATTCATTTGTATATTGTCCCTGATGAGCTTTTAGAGTTATCCTCATCATCCTACGAATATCTTCATTTTCAAGTAAAATGCATTTCGTATTTTCCTCCCAAGTTTGGTCTACGAACGAGCGGAACAACTCGTATGACTCGACCATGTCGACTTCACTCGTGAACTCGACTGAAACGACGAATGAGCTCGTTCTTCGAGTTTGTGTTCTGATTTCCGAGCATTTGTGCTGAATTGCTTCTTTGTTGTAGCCGACATAGATTTGAATTTGGGTCAGGTTATGAAAAGTTTGGAAATCTTGAATTTCTCTGAGGGAATCCTGACTACAACCATTTCCTTTCCAGTCGAGATCACTTTCAGAAAGATTCTGAAAATCGAAAACGATAAAGAAAATGGAGCTGTTTAAAGCTTCAAAAGATTTATTAGAAAGAGAAGAGGTAGTTGGAGGAAGTGTTGATTGGGATGTGGCTATAGTCCCGTTGCCAAGGGAACATTTGGATGGTCTGCAAATATTAATTGATTCCTTATATTATGGGAACTGGGAACAATTTATTTTCTCAATATTGTTATTCTTACCGCAGACTGAGAAGAATCTTGCGCTTCAGTTGCAACAAATTACTCGAATCAATATGCTCGATTACTTTGACCACGTTGAATAAAGTGTCGTTAAGTGTTTGAGCAATGTCGTAATTGTAATCTGCAAAGAAATATATAGTTTAAGCACATTGAAACACTTAATTGCTTGGAATTGAAGTCAATTTTATTATGTCATCAAGAAATGTGCAGCATACTAAATAACGTTTATCTAAACTCACCAGTTGCATAGTAAATCCACGGAGTCTTCTCCTTCCCAAGCAGATTTCTCAAGGTCTCTTTAGCTTCCAATGAATCATTCGTAGCGAAAATGTAATGAAAATATGTTGTCAAATCCAGAACGGGTATATTACCAACAACATTTGTCGTGCCCATTAGGAGGAGAGACAAACACAAATGAAATGTTAGGCTCATTATTGGGATCCTGGGGCAATTAAATCATATTATAAGTGGAAGATGAACATTCTGAGCATAAAAGGCTCTTGATTAACTGTTGATTGTCAAGTAAGAACTAAGGCCGAAATGTTTAGAAATCAATACAAAATTTCGGTCTGTCATTAATACGGAGCAGACTTAAAAAAGAAGACGAAGACTACAGTAATAATTATCTTACCACAAGAGTGTTAAATGTCAAGAAATGCACACATTTTGAACAGGATTGTGAGAGGAAAACCTGGTTTCAGGGAAGCAAAATGCCAGTAGATTATCCTCATTTTTACTCCAAATGCATGCATTTACATGATTCTGAGTTGAAATTAAACTGAAGAATGGAGACCACAAAAAGCCGCACATCGTGCGGAACAAGGAAAAGTTTCATGTACAAACACATTGGGAATTTCCACGATGGCTGGCGCACCCAAATGTCTGAAAAATCATATTTACTTGGTACATGTGAGGAAACTTACGATTAGTCTGATTTTCTCTAAAATATAAAACTTTAAGTAATTTAAAATATTGGAATAAATCTCACAAATCCTCATAATAGCCATTTGAGTCGAATCGAATTGGTAAATATACGAAAATCTAATTGCATATCATCAATCATGTAATCCTAAAATTCCTAAATGCTTAAATACTCTACATTCATTCATAGCTCTATGCAATCTCCACTTGTCAAAAATGATAACTTCGAAGGCTCAAATGACCTGTTCAGTCGTACGCTTATAAAATATTGTTAAATGTTGCACAATTTGACAACTGATTTTTTTGGAATCAGATAAAGCGAATACAAGACAATGCCAACTGTAAAGATCACATGTAGCATTACGTAATAAGTTGCCCATAACATTGATTGGCACTTGTAAATTTAACAAACTTGTTCGATATGAAAAGTTGGTGTCATCAAAACTGGTTTATGGATAAGTAGATGTAGATACACTTGAAGTAGAATAACTTTAATCTAACGCATGTCAACAAGGACTATAAATATCTATGATTTGTGCAAATTCATTCTTTGATAACCACTGGAAACCAAGCCAGGGTTTTATATGCATAATATATCTATTCTGGCTGTGATGTGGTCAAAAAAAAGCACACCGAACAAAAAATACATATGCTTTACTTAGAAATGCGTTTCTTATGGAAAAAAAAACTTGATTTGAATGAAATCGTTCAAAATCAAAAATTGGAGTGAAGGTGGAAGGGGCTCCCCTCTAAACACCAAACTTCGTTGCCTCATCATATAATTTTATCTCTCTTTACTAATTATAGCGTTGATGTAGATTAAATACATTTTCTTCTTTCATTACCTGCTTTGTTCCAATTATTAATCTATGAATGAAATGGTATGGTTGCATAACGTACGTACTAAAGATATCGTTAGACAAAGATTAGAAAACGATAATTTCAGGGGTAAAAATACGGTATTTAATTCTTAACGTTGCTAATCGATAATTGACTTGGAGCCTTTTGTGCTGACTTTATCATGTCTCCGTACTTATGATTATGTTTAAGTTTTGTTTGGAAGAAGCGAAGAAGAGTTTTCAGTTTGGAGAAGAATGAGGCACGGCAAAAATATAAGTGTGTATATAAAACAAGAGTTATACACGCCAGGGATGTGTTTTCGAACATTTTGGGACATAAACTGATCGAAACAATAATTTATAACAAGAAATAAGCTCTTTTTTACAAAAAAAAGTGAAAATCTTTGGGACACTTACAACAACGAATAAGTGCATAAATAATTTAAGGTTAACAATAATCTGACTTTGGCATGTTGAGTGGATGCACTTTTCCTGAAAGCTTCCAATTTTGATAGAAGAGGAATCGTGAATCATTGACTCGGACTCGCTTAACACGATACAATCTCATTGAAATTAGTGACACATTGCTGGCTGGCCTGCACCTGCACCTATAGAAATGTAATTCAGATGAGAAATCGGATTATAGCAATGTGAACAATGACACAAGTAATATTATCTCATCTTACAGGAATGGCTGGAACTTGGCGCGGAGGCCGAGGAACAAAGAAACTATCCTGGTCCTGCTGAAGGTTACAAATACAAAAGATCAAGTATAATTGTATAATGTTTTTACATAACTTGTGTGAAAAGTAATTTATTTATTCGAGCTCACCACTGGATCAATTGTGTTCACGTCGTAGGCTATTGGAGCGCCGAAAGCAACTGCCCTCGGTGCGGGAAATCCTCCTCCGGCGGAATAGCCAGAATAGGGTATAGCTGTAACTGCTGGAGTCTTGTCAACAACGGCATTGAATCCGTTGACGGAATCTGCAGTGTAGGTAACTGTTCGCACGGAACCATCCGCCTCCACAAGGGAGTACTGCCCCTTGACAACATCTCCGTCACGAGTTTCATGCGCTGACTTATGGTCTCCGGTGGTAGGATCGGAGACGGAGTAACCGTACGAGTATTGTGGATGTGGGTCGTAGGGCTCAGCTCGAACTGCGGTCGTAGCAACTGATGGAGTAGCATGGACAGCAGTTACAGCTGGAATGGAGTGAACGATCTTGACAAGAAGAAAAAACATTGGATTATGTAGTTCGCAAAAACTTCTCATATAATGTCTGTTGCAAATAGTAGCACTTACTGGGGCGATAGAAGCGTAACTTTGAACTACTGGCGCTTGGAGTATTGTGGGAGCGACCGGAGTATGAGTAGCGTAATTGAGGGATGATGGAGGACCATACTTGACTTGGCTGAATTGGACTGGAGTTTGGCTATATTGGATTTGAGGGCTATACCGGGCTGGAGGTGGCCCGTATTGTATTTGTTGGCGTTGGCTATACCGGGCTGGAGGTGGCCCATACCGAACTTGTGGAGGTGGCCCATATTGGATTTGTTGGCGTTGGCTATACCGGGCTGGAGGTGGCCCATACCGAACTTGTGGAGGTGGCCCATATTGGATTTGTTGGCTATACCGGGCTGGTGGTGGCCCGTATCTCACTGACGGTGGTGGGCCGTACTGAACTGGAGGTTCTCCATGTGCGGTGGAGACAAGCAGAGAAAGAGCCACAACGGCAAGGAAATGCACAACCTACCGAAAAGTCACAATCAACGAGTTGTTTACATACACATCGCCCGCCCCGACAAAAGCACCTTCAAAAATCGGTTAAAAAGTTAAAAACTTGACAATTCGGAAAGATCGAAAACATACCTTAATCATGTTTGAATTGCTTCTGCTTCGCTAACAGAACAAATTATTTTCAACTTGTCGTTGGAGCCCTTGACACTGAATGATGAGAACCAATCACTTGCATTTATAGTAGACTTTCGGTTATCCATAGTCAAAATGCACATACTTATAGCATAACATAAGCAGCAACATTAATTGGAGCAAAAGCTCGCAGAGGTGTCAACATATTATGCATTTATAATTTTTATAGAACAAGTTCAGAACTATGCATTAGCTTGGATCATAAGGACCGCTCCCTTCATATGCCATGTGCCATTGTTAAAAGAAATATGCCAGACACACTAAAAGAATGCACTTGCATTTAAGTAATAGAAATATAGTTCTTGCGTCAATTCAATGTAGTTCAATTGCGAGCATACCTCATCAATTTATGCGATTCGATTATTTTGGTGGTCAAAGTCAAGAGTGTCTAGTGCACCCTTCGTTGCATTGCATAAATGGCGGTTATAATTAGGGAGCAGCGACAAAAATCAAACATTTATTTGAATACCAATTGAGTATAGCAAGTATATCGCTATCATAAATGAAAGGGGAGCCTCCCTTGGTTTCCTCATCATCATGTCATCATCATTGTCTTTACATAACTTGTCTGCATCTTTTCTTTCTTTCTTTACTAATTATCAGCAATTATTTTAGTCCAAGTTCATACGAAAGTTGTGAACAAGCAAAACGCCTTTAAATGGTCGAGATTGATTTCAGCATCAGCTCATTAAATCAAAAAGATTAATAAGAACGAAAAGATCGGCTTTAAATCTCCACTCTCGAAATACACAGCTTTGATTTTCATGCTGGACTATATTCCAGAAAGTTTAATGGGCCCATTCCATTCTATAAAACGTGGGTGGAATGGGATTGGACGCTTTATTGGAATAATATGAGGATTATGATTGGAACAATACAATCCAAGACAAAGACAACGTATGTGGCTTAACTAAAGGGTTCTGAAATGACATGACATGCTTTATAATTACATCGCACTTCGGGAAGAACTCATCCGAACTAATGTGGACGTGAAAGTGCATGAAGCATGATCATCCATATCGAAGTTACGTGAGAATGTGAGAATGTAAGCATGTGCTTGGGTGAGGAACGAGGTGCACGTATGTAATGTGTGAAATTACGAGACTCAACTCGTGTATTTGTAGTAGCACACACGTACGTGTACAAATTCCGTCGAGTCATGTCACAAGAGCTTTTTTACTCCATGTCCATATGTAAGCACCATGAAATAACATGTTCATAGTTCTGCAGTATAATACACCGATGTACTTTGACGTGACCATGAAAATGTGCCATCCAGTCACGGAGTGAAATCAGATGTGTTCTGTGTACACGAAAGAGAAGAGAGAGAGAGAGCATGAAGGAAACCCTTTTGTCAAATTATAAAAATCAGTTATTCTTGAGAAGTTAATTTTTCCCAATAAGCAAAATGGCAATCTCATCAACAGCCTTAATGTCAGACTACATGTGTGACATTACATCAAGGTGGTTCTCCTTTTGGAAGGAGAACGCCAAGCAAGTCTGTCCAGACGAGGAAGATATCTTAGGAAAGGTGGTGATTGTGACTGGGAGCAATACCGGGATTGGGAAGATGATAGCGCTCCAGTTAGCAAATCGCGGAGCTGTGGTTATCATGGCCGTGAGAAGTCTTGAGAAAGGTCAAGAAGCGTTGCAAGACATTAAGAGGAGGATTGCGAAACTGCCAAAGGAGCAACAAAGGGAAGATATTCAGTTGGAATTGATGCGGCTAGACTTGGGAGATTTGCAGAGTGTGAGGGACTTTGTGAAGGAGTTCCAGGCGAAATACGAGTGGCTCGATATTCTCGTGAATAATGCAGGATTCATGGACACGAATGGGACTTTGGTGAAGACGAAAGATGGATTTGAGCAGCACATTGGGGTTAATCATTTGGGACCATTTTTGCTAACAAGATTGCTTCTGGATGCGCTGAAGAAAGGGGCTCCAAGTAGAGTTGTGTGTGTGGCTTCGTCAAATATGGCAATTGGGATTTTTGACAAGGACGACTTTTTGATGGAGAAAGGATTGAAAACGGGGGACAGTGGGAAGGCACCTTATAACCTTTCCAAGTTGTATAATGCCATTTGTATTCGAATGATTGCGGAAAGTCTGGAGAAAGATTCTGGAGTTACGGTGGTCCAGCTTTGTCCAGGATATGTGAAGACGGAAGTGTTTCGGAATGAAAAGGGCTTCTTCAAGACGTTATTCAATGGGATTTCCTTGGGTGTTGTCGGCCTGAGTCCGCATCAGGTAAGAAAAATTAAGATGTTTTTGGCCACTAGATAATGTTTTGCTTCCGTTTTTTAATTTCTCTTTTTGAAATTTTCCAGGGATGTGAAACTGCAGTATTCTGCTCCGTGGCTAAGTCTGTCACAGACAAGGAGAATTGTGGGCGAGGAGAATTCTACAGATTTATGAAGATTTGGGAAAAGGGCGAGAAAATTTTAACGGATTACGTCGCTTCCGAAGATGCAAAAAAATTGTTCCAACTTTCCGAAGAGTTGGTGGGATTGCGGGAGAAATCTTAGTACAATTGAAATAGTTTACCAAAAATATTTGTCCTCCATTCGCATTTTAAGGTTTCTCTGTTGAAACAGGCATTATATGCAACTCATAATTTTTTACTAATAAATACACCATTTGGCTTAATTATTAAACATGAATCGGTCCAATAAATATAGTTCACGGGTTTGTTTAAAAAATGTCCATTTTGCATTTTGATTTATCACGCGACTTCCAAGACTAGTTCAGATAATCTCCGAAAATGCTTCATGTAGTCTGGCATTGGTATTGGTGGAAACAGATGCAACAAGTTCGCTCAGTCCAGCCCAGCCAGAAGTGTATTGTGTCATACAATCTGATGTAGATAAGAGTATCAGTATTGTGCAACCTATTAGTCAAGCAAGGACATGTCAAAGTAAGTACAAAAATGGTTTAAATAGGCGGAATGAATGAATCAAAAATAGTTTGACTGACGTACTTGAAGCATGCGATGTGCACTTTGACTTTCATTAAGAGTTTATATATGTATTGATTGAGTTTGAAAAGTATCAATTTGTTTTTGGTTAAAAATAGCCGTATCGCTGGGGAAGAAGTATGTCTTTCATTGCATCATTGCTGCAACGTGAAAATTGAGACATCATGTTTGCATTAATTGCAATTAATTTTATTGATAATCCTGGGCCAGCGATACGTTTGTTTCCCCATCCATTTGATGTGGAAAGTGGAAATAGACATCTCTCTTTCGACATAATGGATCCATTACATAGTTGGAAACTAATTTCATGCATGCATAATATGTAACTTTTTCTGGAATCTGATAAGGTCTCGAATTGATGACATGCACCACATGCACCAGGCACACAACACTATCAATAACTACATCCAACTGCACTAGCCACCACCAACAAACAGGGTCTCCTACCTAAATAAAACAGTAATTCACTAAATTTACAAGGCCATTCATCCAATTTCTTGGGATTGTGTGAGTTGCACATATACGTTCCATGTATACGTTATGTTATCTTATCGCTTTTGTGCATAACCAATTTATCAGAGCCAGCAGAACATCTATTTTGTGAGCCAGGAGAACGTATAGAAACGATACATATGAAAGTATTCAACGGAACTGACCGATTAGTCATCTTCACTTTCACATATTTCTGCATACACAACAACCCACCTTAAAACACTTTGAGCTGGACTCTGTACGAGAAGTATATGTGTATATAGCTCGAAAAAGGTCGAAAACATTTTTATCTAAGAAATGACATGGAGGAAATGCTTAGAGAACGCGTTTGTGGACTTCGTTCTGTATTAAGTGATGACAAGACCTGTGCTTTTGGAACAGGAAAACGTTGCCGACGACGAGTGAATGCCAGCGAGCGGCATTTCCCGCTCTCTGTCCTTATCCCGAGGTGCACATTTTTATCCTCTCAAATTTTTAATTTTAATTCAAGTCCACAATGCAAATGAAATTGTTGGGTTTTGTTTGTCAGAATATGACAGATCCCAATGATTACATAACTTGTAATTCCTTAGACGAACTTCCCAAAGACAGTATTGAGCACTTGCCAATTATTAACGAAGAGAGACTCAATAGTAAAACTCTCATTCAAGTAAATAGCCAACCCACTGCTCAAAATCTAGAGGCTAAAAAGGAAGAGAAAACTACTAAAACGAGTTGTGCACACCCACAACACCCTGCTACCTTATTCCTTCAGAATTACGTGAAAACCCAACCTCCCCCTCGAAATCATAAGGCACTCTACGCAATTTCCAACGGAAGGGTACTTCGCGAAATTTTAAGTATCCCTGAAAAAAATTGTACGTGGAACTACATTGTTAAAATTCTGGGTGGCAATTCGGTCACGATTTCTGTCGATAAATTTAAACGCAGTGGAAAGTTTAAGCAGTCTGGAATTGACATTCAAAATTATCTAACCAGTAGTAAGGAATCCTACTTTAAATCTACATAATTAATATTAAATTTTATAAAATTGTGCGTGAATATTATAATCCTTTTGTATCTTTGGTGTGGACGCAGGTGTGAAAACAACGAAACGCTACACAGTGTTTTCCGTGAATTCCATTTCAATTGAATCCAAACAACTTCACTTCGTTTACTGTTCTGAAATCGATGGGCTCCAGCTAGGTGCAGATGCAGAGGGGAACGAGACATTGACACCTGTCGAAATCAAGTGCATGAAAAGAGCTGATATAAATAGGTAGCTAACAATACTAAGTAACATATTGTTACGATTACATTACATAATTTATTCTACTTGATATTCCAGTCAACTGCCAGAGCATGAATTACAAACAAAACTGGCTCATGTCAGAAAGGCCCTGTTTGTTTCTTACGAGAGTGAGGAGGACTCAATTAGGATTATAAAAAATAAACACGTTGACTTAACACATCCAACATACATTTTGGAGGTAAGATTGTCAACGCACACGCAGACAAGAAGTTCTATATGTTCCATCACAAAGTTAATGTTACTAAAGTAGCTGATGATTGTTAATAATTGCTTCAGCGAAAACACCAAGAAAATTTGTCGACAGTTGGATCACAACTTTCCCTTTACATGAAAGGGAAAGGGGAATCCACATACCACAAAATGATCATCTGCAAGGGCAGCAACACCGTTCCAGTATTAATAGGGTATGCTTATCGTTAGTACATTTTCCATTAATCATCGATTTGATGAATCTCGGAAAGTATTCACAGTATTTTTATAGATTTCAACCGTCTGAATCCAAAACTCAATCCCAGGCCAAGAAATGACTAAAGATGGATGTTGAGTGAGATGAATGAAGAATGAGGAACAGGAAGAAGACTGTTAACTTTTTTGTTATATTTTATTTCGTAATTTTATTTTATTCCATAAATAGGTTTTAATTATAAGTCGATGTAACAACAAAGACAAATTAAAATAAATTAAACACGGCAAATTACTAAATTACTAACTGAACAACTACTAATTTAACCGTTCTTTCTTCCTGACAAACCTCAAGCGTCGTGAATTTCGAACTTGATCCCATTGTTTTTAAGACGATTGATGAGATCGGTTTCAGAGAACGCTGCCGCTGGAGGAAACACTCCAATACTGAAATTGGATTTTTTTAATTTGACTACAAGTTCGCATTTCATAAGTTCTCGTAGTATTCTTACGATTAGTATGATCATGTATATAACAAGCTTACTTATTTAGCATTTTCGCTCCTTCCCTTAAAATGGTGAGTCCACATTGCATCATGATAATGCATGTGGCGGAATATCCTGGATTTGTTCCACTCACTTTCACAATCTTCCTCTTGTTTGGTTTCTCCCCTGGATTCGCCAATTTTTCAGACCATCCTTCGCCGGACAAGGTAACTGTGAATTCCACACTGTCCATTTCTTCTCTAGTTGGACCTTCATGGGTAACGTAGCCAAAGGACATGACTTTTGGATACTGAGAGAAGTAGAAATATGCTAATAATTAAATTACCAGCGGGTTAAATGATTAATAGTTTGAAAATTTTAGAAAAAATTCACACATTTAGGAGTAGATTTTGGCCCAATTTGAAAGGGGTTCCACCGTGATAGGAGAAAAATGATTCGCAGAACGTATGTTATAACGAAAACTATTAGTCGAAAACTATTAGTGGATTGGTTTCGGGTTGTGGAAACGATTTAGTGGAAATCTTTCTGTGGAAAACTTTTAGAAGAACAAATGTTTGTGTAATGACATGCAAATGTATATGGAAATCCCTTTGACCAAGATTGTTTCGATCTTTTTTGATATCATTTTTTCATTTCTCACTAAAACACAGACGCTAAAGTGCGTTCTTTTGGAGCTCTATTTACAAGCAGGAAAATGGATTCTCACGGAATGGCACAAACCAACCATTTACCACTTTGCTATTTTGAAGGGGAGACCTGTGATTGTGATATAAAAAATATGTAAAAAAATATATCACAAACAAAAATTAAAACTATATTTCTTGGTTAAAGTTGGACCTTGGTTTAAGCTCGTGTCTAGGCTTAGGAGGTTTACGCTCCATGTCAAAAAGGGCTTTCATAACGGGCTCCACCTTTTTAGCATTAGATATTCCGTGTATAATGGAAGCCGAAGTTCCGTAGTGGATTTTCGTTGGCTGTCAACAAGGGCCTATGATTTATTTTACAGTGAAATAAAATTTGATAAAACAGTTTGATAAAATCACATGATAAAATAATCAACCGTGTGTACACATGCACGAAAGAGATGCAGAATTGGACCATTGCAGTAAGAGAATTGTAACAAAGTGGGCATTATATGGAAAGTTCATTTTATATGAGATTGCATATGTGAGAACTGTAATTGGTCACAGTCAAACGATGAACTATATTGCGACAACGTCACAGATTCGTCAGCGTGTTAAACATGACGAATCTGATCTTGCAAGACTAATTTTGAAGGAAAGCGAACGTTGAATCATCGGCCTAAATACATTTTTGCATAAGCGCAACCACCCCACAGTTACACATTACCAGATTACATTTTTCAGTTAATACATAAAGAATACAAAAACTTCACACGGGAAAATAAACTTTTCCGGGTAACAAACCAATTACAGATGCATTTGACGCCCACATTCTGACGTTTTCGATGGAGTGGGATTTCTTTGTCCACGAGAAGCATAGGTACAATGTACATTTCTTCACTGGTTAGCATCTAAATGTGCGCCTTTCGCTAATACTATTAAGGTAAAGAGAATTAATTAATTCCGACAGAATGCATAAGCAAACGTTGGAAATTTTTACAAGAAGATTCTCGAATTTTCTCGGTGCACTAATACATGTTACAAGGGACGAAGCAAAATGTTCACATTTGTGAGAACAAGGGTAACCGGCACATAATTCCAGTTCTATATGCTTACTGTGCGGTTTCCCTTTTAAAATATGTTGAAGGCATGTTTTGGACACTCGTGTTATCTAATGCTATAAATGTTTAATTAAATGGATTAAATCTTCCCAGTGTCTCACGAATAGACGTCGTAAATTGTTCCTTTAAACCATGTTTTCGCGTCAGTGTTCTGAATGTTAGATCAAGTGTATTTTTTAATGCTCCTGAATTCATGTAACACTTGAATAAAGACAAACTAAACTAAACTAAACAAGTCCCATTGTTCGCTTAGCACATTGTGTGACCATCTTTATTACTCGAATTAGCAAAATTCTTTCAAGGTACACCCCACCAAAAATTTTACTTTCTCGGAAATGGCGTCGAACACACCTGAGACAACAGTCAAAATCCGGTTAGTTGGATATTCCGCGATTAATCAAGATAACGGCAACGTTTTAGAGTTTAAAACTTTGGAGGAATTAATTAAAAAAGTAAGTGTTAATTGTTTGCCAATTATTGACGAGAACCTTGTCAAGAATCCCTCTTACAAAACTACCAGTGAGCAGGCGAATATGAGGGAAATTGCGACTACGAAAAAGTCATCTGAAAATGATAATGTAAATTTTCCATGCCCAGTCAGTCCCTTTTTCAAAAGATATGTAGAAAGTCATTCTTCGTCTAAGGATCAAATCTTTGTGAAGACCAATAGAAAAGTTGTTAAAGAGATACTAGGCATTTCAAATGTATACACGTATTCCCAGCAACAATGGAACTATAAAGTGAAAATTTGGAAAGGCAACTGCATCCAAATCAAGGTTGACGACAAAGATGCTCAATATTATTCATTTGGAATTAAAATGGAAAATTACCTCACCAATTGTAAGAATTATTTTAATAACCACTTTAATGTAATTACTACGTTTACGTAGTTTTGAAACATTCGTGTTACAGTTACAGCGATGCGACCATTTTTTAAGTCTGAGCATGGGTTCTTTTCTTCTCTCATGTACAAACTTAGATAATCCTGAGAGTGAACGTCACAAGGTGTATTCTATTCATGCAATTCAAGAACATAATCGTCATTACATTTATTGCGCAGAAATTGATGGATTTAAAGTGGTAAAACATCCGCATGGCGGAGAGGATGAAGTTACATTAATACCGGTTGAAATCAAGTGCATAAATAGAAGGTAAAAATATATAATAAATGCTTATTCTGTTTGAAAATGGTGAATCGGGTATGATTTATATGTTTACGGGATAAGTAAGCTGATAATTGATGATATATACATGTTTGTCAACACAATATATGTAGATGTCGATCTAAGTACGAGTTACAAGCTAAACTTGGGCAAGTGAACAAGGTACTTGTAGCAATAAAGCGTGATGATGGGACCACCTGTAGTATTGCCAGTTGTGAATATGACGAGTTATCTGAGCAAACTTGTGATTTGGAGGTAGCTGCAAAAATCTTTAAGCAATACATGTTGAGTTATTTGTAATCACTGAATTATTTGAAATACCTCAGGAGCACTACATACGAAATCTGTCCATTCTTGGCTACAGCCTGAAGAAATGTGTGAGGGGAGCTGGATCCGAAATAAAAACTATAAAAAACTATAAGATGGTCATCGAGAAGGCCAATAAAAAGGAGCGACCAATAAAGTATTCATTTCATTTATAAGAAGTTATTTTTCGCTTGAGGTCATGGCTCTTATCCTGTCAGAGTAAAAGATTATAAAAGAGGGCTTTTTATAATTTGGTTGAAAAAATTAAGACCACATTTTCTTTTCTTAAACATTCCAAGGGTCAAAATGGAGAATGTTGGAACACCGAAGACGGAAGACGGCTGGAATTTGGTCCAGTCACGAAAATGAATCGTGTTTAAATACCTATCACTTATATATACTATTATTCAAGATACTTCGTTGTAAATTAACTAGCCATATATCCACATGTGGTGGTCATAAATTACATAGAATTTAATACAAATTGCTAGATTTATTCATAGAATGTTACTGTTTATATACTATATACTATGTAAATCGTATTATCACGTAGATAATCGTAGATGTTTTAAAATTCGCTTGAAATGATTGATCTGTTGTTGCAAGCAGAATATATAAAACTTACGACGACTTTGAGTCAGTGTGGCGCAGCAGAACAAGCTGATGATCTCACCTACTATTTTGATGCAGGTTGTCCTGTTATCTATCTACGTTTGTCATCACTCAACAACCTCGAATTCCTTACATCACCAGCAACTTACCTTTACCTTATCTTACGTTTCTTATCCTACACCAAAAGTATATGTTGTGAACAAAAGCAACTACATGCAACATGAAATGAATCACATAAACCTATGACATATGTGCACTAGGCTTATGTAGGGCTCGACGAACACGCTGAAGTGAAATCTTGCACAATTTTGGATGTGTTCTATTAACAAAATCTGGCGATCGCAGTGTCCCCCAAGTCTTTAATGAAATGGGAAGCGATACCGTCACGTCGAACTCAAACACGAAGCTGATCTGGATCGACATTTAACAACCTAAATGTACTTAGCAATAATTTGAATTTTGAATTTGAGCTATGAATGATTGTTAACTATCATCATTTATACTATTTTATATTGTAGCCTTTTGCCAGAATATGAATTACAGGCGAAGCTAGCACAGGTCAGACAGAAAGACGCCATTTGTAACTCTTATGATTGTGACTTCATAGTGTTGGATTAGAAAGCATGCTTTGGTCGAATTATCGCATCAAACTAGTGTTTTGGAGGTGAATTATAAACTCAATCATGAAATTATGAGCATTTCGCACATAGCGTTAATGTTGCTAAAGTAGCTGATCGTTAATTTCAGAGAAAACGCCAAGAAATTTTACCTACGTATCTCGCAACTTTCCCTTTATACTTAACTGGTAATGGAAATCTGCGTACCACAAAATGTTAATGTTTATAAGTTAATATACAGCTTCATTTATTTGAAAAATACCAGAACGTATTCACAGTACTTCTTGTTTATATTTTAAACAAATTAAACAGGGAGAAAGGACTGAAGAAGGAATTCAAGCAATTAATAATTTACCTTTGTTGACAATTCTCAAGTGTTTAGAATTTCGAACTTGATCCCATTGTTTTTAAGACGACTGATGAGATCAGTTTCAGAAAATGCTGCTCCTGGAGGATACACACCACCCCTGAAACAGAAATTTTGTTATATGAATTATATGACTACAACTTCACACTTTATGAGTTTTGTAGTATATTTGGTATCATAGTTTTATGAAGCTTACTTATTGGGCATTTTCACTCCTTCTCTTAAAATGGTGAGTCCACATTGGATCATGATAATGCATGTAGCGGAATATCCTGGATTTGTTCCACTCACTTTCACAATCTTCTTCTTGTTTGGTTTCTCCACGTGCTGGTCCCCTGGATTCGCCAATTTCTCAGACCATCCTTCGCCGGACAAGGTTACTGTGAATTCCACACTGTCCATTTCTTCTCTAGTTGGCCCTTCATGGGTAACGTAGCCAAAGGACATGACTTTTGGATACTGAAATAGAAAAAATGCTAATAATTAAATTACCAGTGGGTTAAATAGTTAATAGTTAGAAAATTCAGAAAAATTTCACACATTTAGGAGTAAATTTTGGCCCAATTTGAAAGGAAGGTAGACAAGAATCCCAAGAAATAGTCCAGCAAGCAGGAGCCAGAGAGAGGAGAGAAATGAGCCGACTTTCACATAAGCGTGAGTCTGCACAGGGCGCTCGTTCCGGATCCCGTAGAGTAAATGTTGGGAGCGTAGTACGACAGTACGATCCGAGCCAGTGAATGGCACACACCAACCATTTACCACTTTGCTATTGTGAAGGGGAGACCTGTGATTGTGATATAAAAAATATGTAAAAATAAATAAATCTATCGCAAACAAAAATTAACACTATATTTCTTGGTGAAAGTTGAACCTTTGTTTAAGCTCGTGTCTAGGCTTGGGAGGTTTAGGCTCCATGTCAAAAAGGGCTTTCATAACGGGCTCCACCTTTTTAGCATTAGCTATCCCGTGTATAATGGAAGCCCAAGTTCCGTAGTGGATTTTCGTTGACTGTCAACAAGGGCCTGATTTATTTTACCGTGAAATAAAATGCAGTCTTTCAGTATCGAATTTTACCTTCGATCCTTTGTTCTCCATCTCAATAAATTCCTCCACCGAGTTGACATCACCTAAATATTAATTATTTCAATTTAAATAAAAATGGATGTATGATTTAGCAGAGAGTATTTCATACCCAAAATATTTTATTTTGTGGATACCTCCGAAATTTTTGGTCAAATACACCGTTCCCAAATCGGCTGGAACAGAGTCGAATCCGCATGAGCCGACAATGTAGACTCCCTTCTCCTTCGCTGCTTTGTCACAGTCTCTCTGAATCTCTGCCAAATAATCCTTTTCCGCACTGAGATCCAGATAGTGTGTCCCTGCCTCGATGCATGCGTTGACCACCTGCCTTCCACTGAATCTGTACGGTCCTGCGCAGTTCAAGACAGCTTTCCCTTGCTTCGCCATCTTCACAAGGTCGCTATAGTTGCTGTTGTCAGCAATAATTATGGGCACGGTTGAGAGGTCGGCGCCGGTGACATCCGAAACTTCCTTCAGAGTCCCAGCCAATTTTTCTTTTGATCTACCAGCAACAGCGTAAGTAAACTTGTCGTTGGAGGTCTTGAGAGTTTTCACAACGGCCTCAACAACGTATCTTCCGGTGAAGCCGGAAGCTCCGAAAATTATGAAGTCGAACATGATGACAATGTTTTTGTGGCAAAACTGGAAAAGTGTCTGGAAACACTGTTTAAGTTTAGGTGTTTAAGATACAACTGTCCAGGTATTCTCTTCACAACTCAAGCTTTTACTGAATCAATTATCCCATCATAATTGGACAATGGACCTGGACTATGGACAATCTTTCGCTTGGTCATGATGATTTTGAGAATGTTGAGTCTGGACTTTAACAGCGATGATCATCACTTGCATGGAGAACTTTCTATCCTAATGCAATCGGGAAAATGGGAATTGATAATGAGCGTGAAACACAAAAAAGGATTTTTTATCAACGAGATACACGTACGGGCGGACTGTTTGACCTTGTGTATGCTCAAAACATAAATGTAATCAATATATGGTAATACTGCATGCATAAAAGAACATGAGAACGACAGTAATATGACTTTTCTACTTTCAATATTACAATACTAATAAATTACCCACGTGAGTTGTCTAATCGGATGAAAATGGGAACATCAATTCTCCGCATGCATACAGAAACAATCAAACAAACATACAACATATATCAACTTGGGTACGCTGGACTTTCATAACATGAAAGGTTGGGCACAAATACATTTCGATGAGGTTTCACAATGACTGCTTGTTTTGATCGAATATTTCAACGATAAAATCGATTGTTTAAAGATAAAAGTTGACTATATTGCCACTACTGTTCTGATTCAAAGATTCAAAACTCCATTACTCCCTTTCACTCGTTTTCATACATTTCGTCAACACATTTAGTTTATTGCACATCTTCGTACGTGTCCTAATTATATTATTTCGTTTATGAAGTTTAGAATACGGATGATAGTTATATCGACTCATACGTGTTCATGAAGTGCGGCTTGGTCGAGTGTCGAGTCCTACATTCATTATAATTATATATATTGTTTTCTACAAAAGTGTGGGTAAACTTCAGGACTTGGATGTGGTTCACCTTCACCAAATCCGTGTGAAATGGGAAACAGCATCATAATAACATAGTTTGCCGAGCTTGACGTGTACATCAACGTGCGAACTCAACTATGTATCAACGCTTCAATTTCACTACAAAACATGGACGTGTGCCGAATTGCCTGGACGTGATAGGGCTGGTCGTTTATCGTTTATTTCGTTTACAAAACTTTTAAACGACGTTTACGAAGTCGTTTTCGTTTACGTTT
>JAQFZW010001168.1:0-31881 GCA_034687055.1 Heteromurus nitidus
CCCGCCAATGTAAATCGGGAACGCTCAAATCCACGGGGCATTGCGAGGATAGGCTGTCCTCGCGCTATCCTCGCAATGCCCCGTGGATTTGAGCGTTCCCGATTTACATTGGCGGGACGAAGACCCTCGGAGCTCTGGTGCAACTGAACGAAACAAAAAAAAAATCAGGAACGAGATGAAGAATGAATATAATCAAGAAGTAACAGTGCTGATTGTTTATGTACTTGTTAATTACAAAATACTATAATTACGACGATGCTAGATACTTTGATTTTTTTCATGCGAAAAAAAAGAAGGCAAAAAATGTCACGAAGGGGAAAAGTGTTGAAAAAAAGTTACAATATGAGAGGATCGGAAAGTAACTACATAAATTTACTATATAAATTCAGAGATCGTGAAGCAGAAAGAAAAACATAATAATAAAGACGTCGACTGTGTATTTAAAAAAAACTTGGAAACAACAAATTACTTCTTTTAATTATTTAAAGTGCATATAATATACCTGGCTTGCCCACACGATTTGTATGCCGAATTATTCGCGTCAAAAAGGTATATCCATATTGAGCAACCCCGAACAAAAAAAAGGCGCATCGTAATATCCTCACCTTTTCCTCTGCGTAACAGGTACATTCTCATTATGCCCTTCCTCTTCCAAAAAAATGCAACATCTGCAGCTGGCAAACTTATTCTGACTCATCCGTACACATAAATACGAACGCACATCTAAGCATACATTCATGAAGGAAGGAAGAAGTCTTTGGAATAACTTACGACTAGATGAGCTCGTGTACACATACATTGTTTGTAGCAAAACTTTATTCTCGAATTTCATTATAATTAATGAACAATCTAGAATCCACCTGGCTTGACATAAATGATTTTTTACAGTTTTCATTAAAAGTTACGTAATCGGATTTAATCAAAATACGTGCTTGAGATGGACAATGCGACTTGTAAGAAGAGTGAAATTTTCGAACGTTCCCAAGTCCAAATTTATTTTCCCCCGTTGTTCTCGTATTTTACATAACAATCCATTTCCTCAGAGATGGATAACATCAGAATCATTTTTGGTCGAAAAAACCTACAAAATGCAAATTGAGGGGGAAATCAGCTCGTTACACAATTGAAAAATCCTTAGGTATTGGTCAGTTATCCTGTAGGGATGTGATATAAAATACAATCACAGATTGTAAACGGAGCCAGCCCTCTTTCTCCGATCCGCTTCTTAGCATAAACACGAGAGTTTCATTTTTGAGTCTTAATTGAGCACTTTGTCGACAAAATGTATTTTTAGACATTTCCATTTTTCTATTTGTTAACAACAGAGACAAAAAGCGAGCTAAAAAAGATGGAGTTGAGGCGAACAAAACACGTACATCGAAACAGATTATTTAAGTGGAATGATGAAAGTCGGGAGTAATGAAAAATGGGGAACATCTTCACATTCTTCACGAAGTCGTGCACTGGAAATAAGGAATACGAAATATATCGACTCTGCTCTCCTCCTAATACATATACCGAGTGAAGATGTCTATAATTAACTCAGACATATCCTTATGTTTCTTCTCGTATTCGAGGAAAAAGGGAGTGAGTGAGCAGAGGTTACATTTAGCGCATTAATGATGGAAAAGTCAACAAGAACAAACATATATATATATGCTCCGACCCCGCATTCTGTATATAGTAGGAAGAGAGATGGGTGTAAATAGTTTTTAAACTGGTTCACATGATGATGGCAAAAGTCCTACATTTTAACCGCTCAACCCAACCCAACACACAGCAAAGTAAGTGAGAGAGAAGAGAGAGAGAGCTCATGAATGCATTCATTATCACCTCGCACACAACCCAAAGGATAATTGTGGTCCCAGTGCCCGGAAAAGCCGGAAAGAAAGCGAAAAGAGACTCACTCACACACACACGCTCGTATACTAGGAGAGTCTCACTCGTATGTGAGAGTTGTGCAATCAGGAGAACAGAGCCATTAGTCTCAATAATCCTACATATTATATTGGAGTAGGTACTTGTCTCTTTTGTATCAAAAATCCTTATCACAAGCTGAAACGTGAAAATCATTTTGAAAACCACCAATCCAAACATTGCGTGATTGGTGATTCCAATTAAATTGGAAGTCTTTTTTCTCCACTAAGAGCAGTTTGTATACTTTATATTTTTTTTGGGAAAGTGACCTGGCCCTCTGTCAAATATATGTATGCTCTTCTCCTCTCACTCAAAAAAAACGGTTGGGACAATGAAACGCAACACTGTATGAGCAAGTAGAAAAGTACACACGCTTCAGCATGCTCCCTCGTGTTTTGCCCGTCTTTCTTATCATACCAATACAAACATTGTCGGTACTATTGATTGCGGCGAGGACTGAAAACAATAAAACCCTCCAAAAAATAGTGTATATGTGATTCTCTCTCCTATTTTCTCTCGCTCTGTCTCTGTGCGCAAAGGAAATGAGGGGAAATAAGTGAGTCAAGTGGAATTAAAATAATTGACAGTTTTGCTCATGCAAAGCACGCTGTATCATTAGGTTCTTAGCACTTTTTCCCTTCAATTTTCATCCTTTACTATTTGATTTAATTCTCAACACCATCATGCCAGAATTGCTGGTTTGTTTGCGATTCCACTTGTTCTAATGTAGATGGGCGAGCTTCTCACTCACTCGCTCGCTTGTGTGATTCTATATTTCCTTATGCATGCCTCAACTATGCATGTACGCATAACGATGTACGTACGATCCGTTTCGAGTTTTAAAAAACATGTCCTATTCAGAGAGTTTAGAGTTACACCACAATTCGTTTCGAAATTGTCATCATCATTCTCTGAATTAGTTTGTTTAATGCATTTTACACCCAAAAGTCGACATTGCGGAATACCAATTTGGCTGTTCCATGTCGAAGTGAGGGAGGCAGGTAAGATTTAACAATTCATGATAATAGTAATAACAATAACCATGAAGATAACTCTCTAAAAGTTAAGGTCGTTATGGTAGTTACTTCAACATGTGCACATATTGTGGCAATATGAGAACAAGGAGAGAATAAGCGGCTCTCTTTTGCGTGCTTGACTCACCTTTTCCCTAAAATTCTGCTATTTCACAATCCATTCTATAATCGCCGTTAACATTTTATCAGGGAATCGTCGCATGAGTTTTCTACGAACTCAAACTTGTAGCAATTTTCATGGCTTTAAACTAAAAAGTTAACTGCCGATGAGCATTTCCCCAATTAAATCCATTAAGTTGGTGAAAACGTATTTTACAACAGTACCAATTTCATGGCTAACTACAGATCATTACTATCTTTCACTCCTTTTCCCGAACCCCGTTGTTAACGATTGCAATATTTAATTCCAGAGAGAGAGGGGGAACAATATGATATTTGAGGATCTATGCTATTTTCAGTTCTCGATTCCATATGCCATATTATGTATCCCAGTTTCGTTGAGGTATTTATTCCGATGGCGTGTGAAGAAATAATGCAGTTAGCAGCTACAACCATTGACAATTTACTGTCATCATAATTGCTGCTGAGTCTCTACTCTTCCCCGTGTGCACCCAGTGGGAACACAAAGAATAGCTAATTTGTTTACAACAGTCTTCCGTTTCTTGCACAATATAAATATATATCTCCTTTCCTGTTGTTGTTATTTTTCGACTCGGCCAACACCTTTCTCGTGGCCCAGCACCAGCAGAAAAGAAAGAGAGAGAGAGAGAAAAAAAAACATGAGTGAGCTCTCTCCGAGTGCTAAAAGGCGAGAGGGAGGTATCATCATCCTTCTTTTTTTTGCAAACTTGTTATTACCTTGGTTTGTGTATTGCATGTGCAGCAACAGCATAGCATGTCGCATTCTTTGCCAAATAACAACTATCAGCAAATTCTTCAGGTAGTTGTCGATTGATATGAGAGAGAGAGGAGAAAAGAAAGATGACTCAATCGATAAGAAACTCACTTTGCTCCGCGCTCTCTCTCTCTCTCTCTCTCACTACTCACTCACTGACTCCTTTTCCTTTATAATTTATAAATACTTCAACACAACTCACTCTTTTCTCCTCTGCTTCCTTCCCTACTCCTCTATCAAATTTCATCGCACATGTATGACTGTACAAATGGTCCTCCTCCTCCTCCCTTCCACAAATTATCTTTTATCGGACCCCGTACTGCACTTTGGATAAAAAGCTGTAGTGTTCCCTGAATGCTTTCTGCAGAAAAAAAATCCAAGTTAATTCAAGAAGCTTTCCACTTTTTTTGTCGATTGCATGAAAAAAACATTTAAAACTGTGAGGAGAAAGGGAATGAGTAAGTCTTGTTTCAGAGAAGGATTGTTATCGCTCTCGTATAAAAATTGCATTATCGAGACGAACTAATAAGACCCACGGACGTAGGAGAGAGAGAGAGAGAGAGAGAGACTAGATAAGACAGGTAGCCATCGAGGAACAGCATCATCATAATGTAAAAATTTATTGCTGAACAGACGATCAGCTTGAGCACACAACAGAGTATTATATTTCATTAGGAGCAGCTCTATAAAAATGCAAGTAAAAAAGTGACTTTCGCTCCGCTGCTATTGTGCATATGCTTATATGCACGTCCATCATTTCGGACAGAAATAAAGCCATGATTAGTACTCGTCTATCCTCTATTCTTTATTAGTGACCGGTTGAAGAAGAAAAAGAAAAAAAACCTTTTTGTACTTTTCTCATTTCGCCATTGTCAAGTTGTTGCTTTGGGGATATAAAGTTAATATTACCTCGACCTGTTGTTCCTCTTCTTGCTCGTTCCACTTTAGTCTGTGTGGAGGAGATGTTGTGATGTAGTGGAAACAAGTCATAAAATAAGACACACGAAAGGTCCAGAATCAAATTTAACTCTGCTGAGTTTACCATTTCATCGAGGTATAAAATCTACATAGTGCATATTATGTATATAAGTATACCCGGTGTGAGGCGAATAGCACTTTTTTGTGAAACATTTTTTCCACTCTCTGCGAATACGCAATAATATTTTTCTCAAGTGTTCACTGCCTTTGTTGTTAAAAACTTCAGCCTTTTTGGAGAGGGAAAATGATGAGCCAATATAGCCAGGTAAAATGCTCGTTAAAATCCTATTGTAAATATTATGTGGTTACGAGAGATGTTATGCTCTCAAAAAGTTCGTTACTTCGTCAGGAGAGAGAAAACCACCCAGTATATCGTGAAGACATCTAATCAGCTTTGCGTTTTATGAATATGTTCTGAACTCATGTCAAACATTTTTCTGAATCTAGTTACCAACAACAAACATACAAGATGAATCAGATACAAGCATTTTTTTATCATTTTCCTCTTCGTCTCACAATGGAACACATACTACTGGATTTACTTTACACACATACATTACAATTTTACTTTTTCGTGTCATTTCATGTAGCACACACTCACCACTCACCTCGAAAGAAAGAAGAAGAAACTTTTTCTTGTGCTACTCTTGAAAAAGCTATTTTAGCCATGCACACACACAAATGAATGGAAAGCTATATTTTACGAAAAGACATCTGTAATGAAATAAAGTAATTTCATCTGACAAGCCTCGCATCTGAAAAAAACCCGTAGTATAATATATCCTCTAACTTCAAGTTGCTCTTGGGTGTGAATAATTTTCACTAGAAAATATTGTTATTTAGGAGTGACAACCTAACCGACCCGTAAATAAACTTCAAGAGTCGGCCCTTCAATACACACATATTTTGAATGACGAAAAAATAAGTACCTTTCATTATACCCCTAGAAGCATTCTGAAGACTTCTTTTTTCCATCTACGGTAGCTACCAGAAGCTGCGGTTCAGTTTCAAGAAACTCATAAATATGCATAACTCATGCATAAATTTTTTCTACCCTTTTCTCGTTTCTAATAGTCTCTTTCCCTTCTCAAATCTGAGCCAATGAAAGCTGCAAGGCGAAATCGAGTTTTCTCGTAATAATATTGCGTTCCTTTTTCGCTGGTGAAGTTGAAGAAATTGTTGTTCAGTAAAAAAGAAAAAAGGGGGACGATTGCGTGAAATTTGTTTGCCAAGTTTGGAGAACAAAATGGATCTTTAATTTATCAAGATAAGGAGAAATTAAAATTATATCATCACTTGTTCCACTGACTGACAAGGTAAGATTTGAAAAAAATGCGTTTGATTAATTTGCTCTACCCCATGCATGCATTTTTATATGAATCTTTTCCGGATGAAAGTGAAGGCAAAAGCGTATATAACTTCTTGATTCGTACTTATAATTATGCATACCCACATAATATGTATTTGTTATTTTGATATTAATGAATTTTCCACCTGTAATTTTTGCGGCAAAGTGGCAGTGAACTGAAGGTTTTGTTGGTTTTACACATGTACACAAGAAATCCTCCAACAATTTGCCTTAAATTCATTTTTCTTTCAATGAAAAAATGTGTCGCAAACAAGTCCTTTAGTAGAGAATTTCGTGATGGAGTGGATGAGAGAAGAGAAGTGGTTGAGAAAAAAAATATTTCACTGTGCTACCTCCATGAAAGAACATTAAAAGGAGTTCATGTTCCATTCCATTGTATTTTTTTAACTGAGCTTCCCTCTCCTCCTATATCTCCGGAGCAATAATGCATACATGTTTTACTCCACTTCGCTTTTGCTCGTCTCAGTCTTCGACTGCTACCAGCATACGCACACAGTAGCATAATGTGATGAAGAGAGCAAAAGAACGGGAGACAACTACGATATTAATATTATCAGAAAACCAGTTTGTTGAAAGGACATTCTTATGTTGAATTTATTGCTTTTCGATTAACTAAACCAAATGTCTTGCAAAGATGCTACCTGAATTTGGAACTTATCTCTTGTGTCAGCCAACTTCTTTTACTCGTCCCTCTACACAATTCTTACTTGCGTATATATAATCTCGGAGTATGGACTATGGACATGACATATGTGTCTACACACCGAACAATCATGAAGAAAGCAAGTATAACAACATCCGATATAAAAAAATAAGTGCATAAAACGTCGAAGCCCTCCAGAACACTCATGAATTTTTTTTGCTTTGTCAGAAAGAACTAGTTGATAGTTATTAGCTGAACTTGCAACAAGTATTCCAATATACTTAACAGATTATCTCGACTCAAAGTTCAGTTGGATATATTAAATTGCGTATACAAATGAAACTTTTTTTTACTTGATATTCTCCTGAGTCGCCTTAAAGTTAGAAAACACTTACTCACTTCGACCTGAGCTTTCTATGTTACGCCAAGCACTGGACACAGGCAATAATATTACTGTCTTTCTTAAACTCAAAATCCAATACATATTTTATGTCTTGGGCTTCTGAGTATCATTCTCGTCTTTACATTTCTCTAAACTATAACGCGCCCCTATTTTCTCTTTTAAGTAAAGGCACCCAGATGTTCAAGCCCCTTTACTATGCTGATCATAGGAAACTTTGTTTTTTTTCTCACTCTGTCTTTCCATCAGACTCATAAAACCACCCTTGCATTTGTCATTACGTTTCGTCTTGTTCAAACCTTTAATTACTGGTAAACACGTTTCCATTCACATGTTTAGATTTTGGGTGGTTTTAGTGGATGATTCGTGTCCAGGCCATTATTACATGTCCCCGCTTCTCCACTCGTCAGAGTGCTACATATCAACTTTTAGAGTTCCTTTCCATTATCTCGAGCTAAAGCTGCTAAATTGGAAACGACTCGGTGTTATTAAATTTATTCCCTAATGCATTATATGTGAATCGTCAGGTGTAGCGCAAAATCATTTTTCCTTCGAACTCGTAGACGTGCATTAGCACGTAGAGCTGTAAAAACTAAAGTACTGATAGAAACAGAGCCAACGTTTTACTCCAAAAAAGTGTATCTTCTGAGAACAAGCGACGAGGAACAGGATGACCATTAATATTTAGTTGTAAAAACTTGGTAAAAATCTTCACCACTCAAGTGATGATGGGGTTATTATTGATGCACTCTTTAGTTTAGGCATGTCACAATGTGAATGAAACGAAAGACATATAATGAAATGATGCAATATATAATATACATGGTGTGACCTACAACTTGGAACGGTGTCCGGATTATCATGGTGGATAACAGCGAAAACAGGAGAATTAATCCAAAACATATAGTTTGTCTTGGCGGAAGGATGATTTTGGAAGGCGATCGTAATAAGGACGATGTCTATCCTTTATTGCTCTCTCACGAATAAGGGAATTCGTCTTCAATTACCATAATATCGTATTTATAAGGACTACCAACGGTAAAATACTTTTTAGGAGAAAAAACTAATAATCTTACCCGTGAGCTTTTAGTCAGTTTTATTGTTGAGAAGTGGACGGTGCTGTATTAATTACATCCGGCATTTTAGTACAAAAAATTATATTCCCGTTTTAAGAACGTCATTTATTGAATTTCACTTCGCATAATATTCATTTTTTCTATTGAAAGTGTTACTCTTGAGGTGTAAGGTTGAAACAAGTTGAATCGGCGACTTGGAGTTGCGAAGTCACGGTTCATTTGAAGTGGCAAAAGGGGGTGGCAAACTGTTTGACATTTGAAGAACAAAAAACATATATAACTGTTGTCTCTAGTGAGCCCCCTTTGTTCAATTCGCCTAATTGCCGTAAGAAATGCGAATTGGATGAAAACAGGATTTGTGGATCGATGATCTCCTCCTACAAATTAACTGGATTCCCTTTTATAAATTTTTGAATCCATTACTGACAGAGGAACTGCCCTGCTTTATTACGTGATGTGGTAATGATCTCAGAAGAAGAAGAAGGCTCTTGCTCTCCTTGATCAGTCGAGATTCTTCCGTGTATGTAATGCCGATATTATGCATTTCGTTTTCATCATTAAATTTATGTACACATAGCTCAGGATTTTTTGATGTAGCGACTTCGTTGCCACTTTGCTCCGAGAGGACGAGAGACAGTGGTGGTAACATGGTAAGAGGTAATACATTATGCCGCAGTTATCTGGCTCATTAGTATCGCTTCTAGATTCCAACAATCCTTCATTTGCATCCCTCACCCGAGCGAGAGAGAGAGAGAGAGAGAAGAACAGTTCATCCAGTGTGGCCATGAACGCCAAAGTGGATCGACTCTTTATAAGGGAACATCGTTTCAAACCGAAACGAGATGATTGCATGAGAATGCGTATTTTATGTCGAATTTTACATTCTAGACCTCCGCCAGATTTTCACTCTACTTGCTCACATTACATCGACTTTGAAGTGAAGCTCATTGTATTGTCTCCTCTCATCTCATCATCTTTTTTTTCTTCGCATGCCTGCTTTAATTCAAACGGGAGGATTGTTAAGTGGAAACAAATAAGAAAACTTTATTGCCTACATATTATATATACCCAACTTTCAATATCCTTACATTCATCCACAGTATATAAACTGAAGGAAAGAATGTTTTCACTGACTAAAAAATATACACACTTTATACAGTTCTCTTTAATAAGATTCAAAAGCTGCATCGCATCTCATTTCTATCAAACACAACGCCTTTTCCAACATTTAATCAGTATCTAGTCCGCATTTCTTACATGCATCGATTCGTACTCTTGTTACACTTTGCACACATTCCAAAGTTGACTTACGACGACCAGAGAGCAGCTAAAAGACTGTATAATTAAATTACACAGCTCACAATCAGCGACACGGCAATGGCGAAACCTGTGTGCTTCTATTAGTTAACATTTATAAAATATGTCCATCTCACGAAGCTCAATGAGTGGAGTACGTTTTCTTTACTACAGCAACTAATAAGCATATATATAGGGTTTGCTGCGTCGTATTTGGATATTGGCAATTAGTAGACTAGAACAGTATTGACTGATGAATATTTACATTTGTTCATAAAAATTCATTTGGCTTTGTGAGTGATTAAGGAGGCATGAGAGACGTGCATAATATCCATGCATACTGCACCAGATAGCATCATACTACTACCGTCATCATGAAATTACAGCCCACTATACTAGTTCTAATTCCTTTGGACAATCCCCACCTCAAACAAGCGATAAATTGTAATTAGTTGTCATTCAATTAAGAGCTTTTATCTGGATTAGGGTGTTTTGCTTATATGATTTACGATCACAATGAGGCTACTCCTTTTAACTTGAGGGAGCTGCTCCTCCAACTGCTTCTTCTCTCTCTCTCTCGCTCTAATCACTTCATGTCCTCCTCTCTGAAAGACGTGTGCAGGGAGAAGACGAGTAAACGCGATCAGAAGCCGATGGCTAGATAAACAATGCGTTTTCATCATCACGCATTTGCACATAATGATCCTTTCGCAGAGCTACCACGATTCTGCTGCCTCCGCAATCTCTATAGCTACACTTACACCTCGTCTTCTTCTTGCACGAACTTCTCTGATCATAAGCAAATGCGATGGTAGTCGTTCTTTGTGGAAGCTTGCAATAATATATCATGCAAGCGGTCAATTGATTGTGTTTTTTTTTGTAAAAAAAGCTGCACCACCAGAATGGGAGCTCATCATTGTGTAGTTCGGGTCAGGCAAGAAAAAAATTATTTCAGAGGTAAATTAGCATTTAGAAAAGAATTAATTGGATACAACGTAAAGGACGTATTGACAATTACACCTTTTCCACGCAAACCAGCCCCCTTTTTTATTATTTACCTACGCAATTTGGTTGTGGATGGATCTTTCTGGTTCCTTTAATGCGCCATTAGTGCGTACACTTCATAAGGGAATTTAATTGAGCCAAATCACATTCTTTTCGACAGCCATCATTCCAATCCAAGACAAACTCGAAAAAGTTGCAGCGCTTGTATCCATCACCCAGACTTGTTGCTGTGACGAGGACTGAGGACGGCTCGCTTATTAGTCAAGGAGGAAAACATGTCGTTGAAAATAATGAGAAGCAAATGATAATAATAAAATAATAATCATTCCTTGTTTGTATGATATTTTAAGGAACAAGAAAAGAATAAATAATACACATTTGTAATAAAAGTGTCTACATGCGAGCGTGTTTAGCCTTATTCTCATCATAATGTGTGTATACAGGCGTATATCCATTCATAAAAAAATTATACAAAAGTTGTACTGTAGCAATTTTGTTTCATACAAAGTTTTATTTGATGTAACTAGCTACTTGAGTTGTTGGATAAATTTTTTAAATATGTATATAATGCACATGCATACCTCCACACTTGAAAAGGATGTTACGTGAGTCAAAGTCGGTTGAGGAAAGTGCACAGTAGCACGTCAACTGTAGCAGGTTAGTTCGTCTCAACAGAGACAATTGTGAGCGAGGAATGATGAGAATCATGATGCCGATGATGTCGTCCACGTCGTGATTGATTGACTGATTGAATTTGGCAGGTGAGGTGCGAGTACTTTTATCAGACGTTGGTGGCAAGAAAAGTACGTGATTAATTTTTCACCTTGATCATTTGTCTGTTGAGGAGGGGATTTTAGCCTGGTGGAGGGAACATTTGGAATATAAAGATGTGTGAAATGAATGAATAACAAGAGAGAGATCAATGAAAAAAGTTCTCTCTGTAATCCTCTCTGCTAATCCACCACTGCAGTGTACATATTTTCCGGTTATATAAATATGTAGAAGGATGAAGATTGTTATATGAAAAATTATATTCTCGGGTGGAAAGACCTGCGCTCGAAAGGATCATTTGTGTTTCCATTACGATATAATCAAGAGATTATGCAGAGCAAATACGTGTTGTTATATCTTTCAGAGCTCGTCACTGACTTAACTTAATTTCTTCATTTCATTCATTTCCATTTATCACAGTCAGGCATAACGAGTTATTGACTGGTAACAATGTAATCGTCAGCTTTTTCTCTCTACCAAAAAGATAATATGTACATGTCATTTCTGCATTAGCTCACATCAAACTTGTTCCCTTTCACAGTGGTCATTTTTTATTGTGTCGCCTTTGCTCCTCTCTGGGCCAGCCGAATCACAGTACTTTTTCATATATATTCAATTGTTATTAGCTACTTATTTATCAACTTATATTTTTCATTAAATACATTTTTAACGAATTTCTTGCGTAACACGTCATATGGCTGATTTTTATATGCAAATTTCTTTTGTCAAACTTTCCCTGGTCCATGACCACCAATCATGAATCCCAAGTGCCAGTATTTCGAGCTGCTCTGTACACATATTAAATTGAAGAATACAAGAAAAAATATAGATAAATGATTACTCCTCACGACAGGATCGATAGGAACTGCTAATTATTGAGCTATCAAAAATAGTTTCAGCACACCAAGAGCGTGTTTGATTACTCTCTGCAACGGGAGGTTGCAGTGTGTATCCTGCATCTTCACGGAGATCTGCTGATGTGCCTTGCAAACTAGAAAACAAGGTTGTATAATGGAGTGAAAACTAATAAAAAAAATTCTTCACATAAATGTGTTATTGTATATTTATATAGCGTATGCATGAACAAAGACGTGAATGAAAACGAAATAAAGAAGAGTCGGACGGAGAAGATCCGTGTTACTTCATCTCAAGACGAGTATAAGACCTTTTAAACTCTGACTCTGAACCTCTACACGCTCGACTCTGGTAATAATCTGCAGAAGAAAAGAGAAGGAACAAAGAGGAAGATTCCTAGCTTAATTGCAAAATGATGTTGATCTAATTGAACCTGTTTTCAGATGGTGATAGAAGTAAGTGGTAGCTTCTAACGAGCAAGTGTAGTGGCAGCAGAGTGCGGTTGCGCTAGAGCTTGTAGCAGTAGCAGCAGTGCACTGCACACCTCACATGTTACAGAATCATCTTCAGCTACCTGCGTTACGTATCACACTTTTATGTATGTATATTCACATGAGCATGCATTTTTTTATATAGAAAATGCCATCATTTTCCCAAACATTTTACGGACAATTATTATGAATGGGCACTCACTCTATGGAGGAAAGGATTACAGAGGTAAGCACACGTCATTGATTGTTTTCCCCTACGAGTTAATAATGTAAATGAAGATGGCACCAAATAATTATCAACATCTTTAATCTGAAGTGAAGGACGATGTAGAAAAAAGACGAACCCGTTGAATACATTGAGTTTGAGTGTACTTAAGCTATTGTATGCAATTAATAGGTTGTGAAACTTGACCATTTTGGTTTACAGTTGTTAAACCATTTACGAACCTTAGCTGAACCCGATGGAGGCTTCCCACGTCAAAGCACGCTGATTTGTTAATAATTAAGAAATTAATTGAGATTGAGATATTTTCATTTGGTATTTCTTCTTTTACAAATTTACAACGGAACAACGATTCAAGATCATCCATGTCAATGATTTTTAAAGATGCAAAAATTCAAGTCTGCACCCACTCCTTTCTGATCTGATCTACTACAAGTCACTACACTAGAACTTACTTAAACTATGTAATTGGATTGCAGACAGGAAAAAATATATATATCAAACCGTTCTTCGTAATACGCTAATCCTCTGGTTCCTCTCTGCTTCCTTTTCCATTTACCCTGTGTTTTCGGGCAATTATATTTCAACAGCGTTTTGCTGCATTCATGATTAACTAAAGAGTGGACATGATCCCAGTGGAAGCAACATCATCGTCGTCCCAACCAGCCATCAAATATTACTGTCGACGATAAATAACAGAGAATAAAAATTATGTACTAAGCCCCCACACCCTGTTATACCCTTATACCTCGTCAGGTTAATGAATCTTCTATTGCCGTGTAACGTTTCTTGGGTACATGCATTTTGAGCAGGTAAAAGCAAACTAAAAACAGACTTTACCAAAACATATATTCCCACTTTTAATTCTCTCTGTCTTTAGCCGTGGAAGACGCGACGAGAGTGTGAAATCGTAAACACAAAAAGTTCAAAACCAGAATATATGCAAGTGTGTGTGTGTGTCTGTCTGCAAGTGCGTACTTCAGTGGTTTTTAATCCTTTCCTTTTGATTCTAGATTAAGGATTTCCTTTTTCGAGTGTTACAGCACACATAAATTTACCAGGTGTCAAAATGGTGATCTATCTTTGAGAAATAAAAATGCAAAATAATGGTTGAGTTGAATATGGAATGTGGCAAAAAAACACTGATAAACGGGTTGAGAGACTAGTCGAAAAAATATATGCTGGATGCAACCTGCCATTCTACAACTGAACAATATATGTGCATTTCGTAGGCAAGGCATTGTTTAAATTTTTTTTTCTGCCGTGTAAAAAAATGTGCATATTATCTACAAGCAAACGTTTGAGATGGACAGAGAAGTGCTAACATTCTTGCGCGTAAGTAAGTATACGTGTGTAATACAAAGTGTAATCATCAAGGATCCTGGGAGTGAGAAACATGATGATGAGGAGGTAACGCACTTACTAAAATTAGCAACTAGAGAAACAAAGCTGCACTTTAACGATCATATATCTAATCCTTCACTTAATAAGGCAATTTGTGCTTGTATACGTGATTCGTTTTCCCTCTTCATGAAGAGTTTTCTGCACTTCCCAATTCCCGTGTTCGCATTTTTTTCTCTTCATGTTGCAAAGTTTCAATCACATCATTTGCAGATTATTAAGGTTGAGCTATCTCCCTGCCGAAGAGCTAACTCATATTTTATGTATAAATCCCCCCATTGTGAGTGTAAAGAGGTGATTCTATTCACTCCGAAAAGTAAACTTACGAAATTGGATTGTGGTGGGCAATCGTTCGTGTTAAAACGTGAGGTTGGATTATTTACATGAATTTGCAAACATGAATTAAAAATCCATTTATATTCCCACTGGACAAGTTAGTAGCAGTTATTGGTCAGCGGGTGGTATAAGATCAACTTGAATATGCATAGAAAAATCTAGTTGTTTTTGTTTCACTTGAAAGTTTTTGCTCTTTTTGTCTAAGAGCGCAGACGTCATACCTTTTTTACGTTCCATCAAATATCAACTAAAAAAGTCGTATATAAAGTTTGAGCTGAACTCTCACCCAATAAATACTTCTCATCAAGTATGAAAAACAAGTTGTACCCGCACAAACTTCTAAGATTGCAAAAGAACAAAAATCAGGCAAAAAAGAATAATAAAATAAATAAAACACGGACAGGCCGTGAGTATAGAGCGAGAGAGAGAGAGAGATGAATGAAAAAAGAAAATGTAATAATGTCTCTTGTCGTAAGTCGTAATACACACATGCACACCTAAAGTAAGTATTTCTTTACCGTTTTGTCAGTTTCAACAAACTCTCCCTAAGGTCAGTATATGCTTAACGATGAGGCGTAAAACAAGAATGACCATCACCATCAGCATCCCCAGCTCTCGTCTTATGTTTCACTCTGAGTGAGTAATGGACATGAAAGCGAAGAAGAAAAATAATGACCAAATGTCGAGGATTACATCAGAATTATGCAAAGCCTTCAAACAAGAAGAGCAACTTGCGTCCCGTGTCTGCCTAGTTCCTTGTGTGTGTACACTTTTGCCACATTACCTCTTCTAGATGCACATTCTGACTGCAAAACCTTTATAGATAACTCGTCTAAATAACATAAAAACTATTGTATATCTTCCCCTTTTTTTCATCAGACAGACCGATAATAAAAACAAGCTAATAAGCAAATCAACTCTTGTGCGTATCTTCAAATTTTATGCAGCTTAGTTTGCCACTGTGCTACGCTTCTCATTAAATGTCGAGTGCATTTGCTTAGCATACATTTCATTTCACAGAGAGAGAGGAGCAAAGTGTTAGACTGATTGCTCACAATAAGCAGTTTGACTTTTTCCGGTAGTTAGCAAGCTCACCATTTATTGCAGCTCTTCTTGAGTGTTATTAGGACTTTTTATACGGTTCCCTGACTTGAGTGCGGGCTTGTTTGTCCGAGTCTACATATATAAAAGAGAGAACTAAAATATATAACTAAAATAAAGTTTGTTTGTATGACTATTCATTCTAAGTGGACATGTATAAAAAAAGTGCCCCACGATGAGAGAGATCCCATTTATTCTCTGCCTCCACTATCTTCCCTTACACTTCTCCTCTCAGCAATAATAAAATAATTACACACAATGATTTTGTAAGTTGTAGTCCGGCGAGTTTAACCAGAATGAATTGAACTTGAACAATTCGCACGGTTAATTTAAGTCGCCTTTTAGGAATGAATGTAAATAAAATGGTTCAATGAGAGAAGTAAAGTAATAGAGCGAAGAGGTAATTGACTATATACACTTCGTATAAAATATGTATTTATTATGCGAAATGCTTTTTTATATCGACTGTTCGCCCAGAGTGGGAAAACTGCTTAAAACCTCACACTCTCATTTGAAGAGAATAGCCACACTCACAATCCTTATGATTTTATGTTGATCTCCACTTGGGTTCTTTATCTTCTCTCTCTCTCGTCCTTTTTTTGGTAGTGTCATTACAACGACATATAACGAGCAACCACTCTCCGTATAGCTACTGTGTTACTCGTCGAATTGGAAGTCGAAATGGGATTGAAGAAATGAGAAAGATTTCAGCTACTATTAAATTTCATTCCACGGAATGAGAGAGAGAGAGAGAGGGAGATTGTTAATAGCCTGTGCCCACACCTGTCCGCCCTTTTGTAGAATGTTGGATGTAGCGCTAAACCACACTTATCTAATTTCGTAGTTCCATGCATTTCGTTCGTAAATAATGAACGAGAGTAATTAAAGTCTGATCGTTTCAATAAACGAATTTGGGAGCAGAAGTGGTTGCAGCTGGTGGCATTTTAAGGGGGAATCATAATACAATTTGGGCAAATGTACCTCCATCATGAAAAAGTGTTTGTGCAAAGCTGTTGCAAAATCTCCCGTGGGCTGCACGTAAATGAAGCGGAGAAAAAAATTGTCCATTTATTTCGAAGTTATGGACGGTATATGAACGTAACCAACCTGAAGGACGTCGGAATAAAATATTTTACTTAAATATCTCATTAAACAATATGTGCTCATTGATATTTTTATATGTTTAACAATGTATATATACAAATGAGTGTTAAACGTGTTATTGAGAAGAAGTAGGAGCAAATGTTTAGTTGTGAGTGAATGTATAAATTATTTATTTTGATGAGCAGTATTTCATCCTGTTTTAGATTTCATTTCAAAGCATTTGGCTAGTTGGTGGCTACCCGTGAAGTAGACGATTTTGTAGGTCTTCGAATCAGACGCAAGGGAAAAAAACTGCTCTTGATGAAAATTCAACAAGATGTTGGATTTTTTCTTCTTCATTTTATGACGCTGGATCTTCTCTTGTTAACCACTCTCCACATCATTAAATCAACTTTATTCATTTACGAGTCTGTGGATGTGCAGAACATCATAACTGTCTTGACGATCCGAGTTGGGGAACCACAACAGTTCCTATGCATGGGGAAGTAGAAGATGATCATAATAAAATGAAAACACAACAAGATGAGATGAAAGTAACCATAGGAACATGAAGTAACTCAACATTTTTTCAGATAGACGAGCCTAGCAACTATAAAAATTGTCAATTCATTTTGATGTGACATTGCCGTAGTCATGGACCCCAACTCTGTGCATCAATAATCCTATAGAATTTTTTTTTAAAAAAACGTAGGTAGTTGAACGGGGGATCAAATAAATATATATATTTCTTATGATGCCATACGAATATGATGCAGCTTTGTTACTCTTGTCGAGATCCATTCTTGTTCAAATGCATAATGATTGAATGATTATTCACAGTTTGATTAGAATGCTGAAGTATTTTTTGTTGGTTTTTTATGATGATAACATATACGTACATACAAAACACGAAGTTCGATCTTATTAGCAGTTAATTATTCAGTGTGTTGTGTGGTGAAAGATGATACGAAAGGGAGAGAGAGGGCTCACTGTGCAACGTAACAAATGTCAGTTGGTGAAGATTTAAGGTGGGGTCTAGAATCAGTTTACTCTACAATGTATGGAGTTGCGTTTGATTAATTTGATATTATTAAATTCATGGGTAGAATGAAGAGGGATCCTAAACTCCTGGTTTTAATGCGCTTCCCTATATCGTTTCGCTCTCATGTAGCCATCGTCAGGTCAGCAAAAAAGTTGTGAAGACCAGTAGCAGAAAATGAATGTCATTGAAAGAGCAATGTTAGTTTAATATTTCAACAAATGCTTTCCTCGCCAGATTGGATCACTCTTTTTCGCATTTATCCTGTGTACGGTGGACAAGTTTACTAATGAGGGTGATGATAAACAGCTATTTAGCCAACTTTTATTGCTCTCTCCAACTTCTTCTCCATTCTTTCGGAGGAGGAAGGTGTGTGTGTGTGTTGCCAATTCAGGTTTAAGCGGAGTTGCTGCGACTTACTGTCAGTCAGACGGACTTTGCAAGGGAATGCCTAACGAATTGTGCATCAACGCAAAAAGTGGATGTGTGTACTTTCAGAAGAAAATCATGTTCCTTTATCTTTACTTTCTCGTGCTTTTGTTTTATGGTATTTTATTATTTGTTATGGACGGGGAGAGGACACCAACCTCGAACATAATTCTAAGGATATTTATGTAGAATAATATTCAGATAAAGCCATTGTGTGTAGTTTGTGCATATATTGTATTATTGTACAGACATTCTTGGTTTTGCCAGGAATTAAAATGTAATTAGACTCTGCCAAATAATTGCAAATAATTCCTCGTGTGATAATTGTATATTTTAAATTTGCATCTGTGGGTTTTTGTGTAAAAAATTCATACGAATTGTTTCGAATTTAATACACCTTTTATTCTGCCATGAATCAAGTTAAGATACCGGTTTTACCTATTCATGTTAGAGAGAGAGAGAGAGAGTAAGGTCAAAATGTTTCAAATTTGCTGAAGTGGCAACATAATTCTGCTAATTTTTTAAGTAAAATGGATACGGATGAAACGGAGAAAGAAAGAAAAAATTTGTTGCATGCAACATCATTATACAAACAGAGGCTCCACACACACTCGGACAGGGCGAGGGGTGCCCATAATTACAATTAAAACAACGAGTTGTAGAAGTTGGGTTTCTCAATTTTTTCTGTTATTTTTATGATGTACATATTATGTGAGAAATTCTAATTCATTTACAATACCTCGTTCTTCACAGCTCACGCTTTTTCCTACTATCATTTCATTTTTGCACTGTGATAAAATTAAGCCTCAATTTTTAAACTCTGAATAATAAAAGGGAACAATGGTGAAAAGAGAAAAAATTGGCAAATTATATACTTGTCGCGAATTTTTCTAAACCACACACATTCACCGTACATCCTTGGCCAAACATCAAAAGCTGGCAAAAGGAATCGTTCATGTTTTTTTTTTCTCCTCGCACACATGAGAAATTTTATTATTTGTTGTCTGCGTTTGAACAGAGGAATTGCATGCAGTTTCATATTACGAAGAAGAAACGGAGCAGACACTCTGCAAATGCTTCTCCTTTTTATCGATGTATCATTTTATCGCCATCTGTGCAAAACCCCATTCCGTTTCATTAGCCTTTTTGTTGTATGAAGGAGCAAGAAAACAAGCTTCTAAACGAAAGGCTTATTAGCACTAACAATTTGTTCTTTCTTTTGTCAAAAGGAAAACGAACATTTTGCCAATATTTTCTTGCCCGCCTCAATGAATTTACAGGGGGAAAATCTCTCTTTTTTTGTCGAGGAAGAGAGTCATTGCTCATATTACATATTTAAGTAGTTTATCCTTACCCCATTAAAATATTCATGAGATAAATTGTTAATACGAAATTGTGTTGTGAAGTTGTTTTCATGATTCACTCCATGGACACAAATTATTCGACGACGCACGCAATCATTTATCCTAAATATGCACATGCGCATATTATGTATGTACGAGAATCCTCTGTGAACATTACCTACTTTATTCTGCTGCTATAAACCTACTATTCTAGCCTACTACTGGACAATATGTATACTGCTTGTCTTGTACTGCATAATTCACACCATCATGTTGTAGTATCCGATGAAAATGGCGCCCCACACCACACACGAGAGATAAGTATTTATGGACGGCTGGCAGGATATCGTCAAAGTTAAAAAGGTACCTACATAAAATTAGCATTTTTTCACGCAAACAGCCAGAACGTATGTAAAAATTGCAAAAAAATATCTACCATTTCATATGATTACAATCAAAAACTTGCTTTCGTGCTTCTCACACCGTCTGGCCATCTCCATATCAAACTGATAAGAATAAAAGGAACGGAGGGAGGAACAGTGATACTGATATTTGTAAATGAAGAAAATGATCTGGACAGGATGTGGAACTTGCAAACCGTATTATTAGCAGCACTTGGATCGTTTCTATTCGAGTCCTACATACATAATATTTAGCTAGTCCGACTTGGAACATCACACGCTCTCTCTCCTCCAGCCAGGAATTTAGTTTGAGTAATAATTGTTGCTTACTACCGTAACAATGCTAGCCCACTAACCATATCAATGGAGTGAGAGAAACTGTGAATGTAGATTCACAATTTTGTATCGCTAATTGGATATTTACAATTCATTAAATCACCCAGCGCTGCTCTTCTCTTTTGATAAAGAAGCCGACTGAGAGAACGATGAAAAGTGTGAGGGTGAGAGTAGCGAGCCGGAGCTACAGCATAAATAGTTTAAAGATATTTCCAGAAAATAAGAACTTAAAATCTAGTTTTGCTATCTTGGTGCATGCGTGCAAGTTATTGTGCACATTTATGCTTGCATTATTGCATAAGAGTGTGGCAACTGGTATCATGGTTCTGTGTAGGGAGCGTTTTTTATCACTCTATCGCTGTTGCGACCTTTCACCAGGGAGTCAGTGTGGATGTGATATTTTCATTGAGTATATGAATATAGGTTCGTGAAAGGACATTATGTTTCGGCTGTTGTTCCTTTTTTATGTGTAGCAACAAGCACACACTGCCTTCACCATATATACACTTGCCTCGAGTTGAAGCAAATTTTTTATCAGCGCAGGAATCTATTATTGCTGGTACTCATCCAAGGTATTATTGCCCTTTAACTTGTCTATGGCTGCTCTCTACTTTTTTTTTACTCGCCGCTTCCCTTCCGTCACAATGCAATGGTTTATTGACACTGGTAATAGGAATGCTAATAAAAAAGTGTGTACCTCCGATGTCATACAGCTCTTGGCAAAAGGGACATATATATCCTCTGTACAAAAAAAAGTTTGATGATGAAATGCGAGATTTTTTTATTTATATATGCCCGAGTGTGTTGATAATATGAACCACGTTTGTCCTCATTCATCCTCCTTCTCGTTTAATACATTGCTTAGTCTCTCCCTCGGGAATATGCTCTGCTTTTTAATTCGGTATAAAAAAATTTTAGAGCAAAAGAGCTGGGCGTAGAGGGAGAGAGAGAGAGAGTACTGCTCACACATGAACCATCGTATTTTAAAAAGGGGACAGTGAAAAGATGGTTTGTATCATCCTGATCATGATTTTGGAAGAGGTCCTAAACGATTTCCGATGATGAGCGTTTCCACAAAGTGCTTGTAAAGTGTCGGCTAAAGAAGGGGAAAAGGAGGGCTTTGACTGGAAGGGGAAGAGAGAAGAGGTCTTCTATAAATTGGATATCAGGCTCAGTGACAAGTCGGAAATTGGACTTTTCCCTGGGTGTGAGGGAGGAAATGAGCCCGAAACGGGTTTTTAAGCAAATTCTTATCGCGTCGGTTTCACCAGCACCAGCCTATGTCTACTCGTACGAAAAAATACGCTCTCGCACACTCTCTTCACTCGGATTGCTTGATGCTCTCACTCTCTCATTATTCGGTGCTATACTGCCTGCCTCCCACTTTCTGCTCATACTACGTCTCTCTCTCTCTCCCTTCCACTCACTCACTCCATTCTACGCAGATTCTCATTCACTCGATATTTCCACTATGTCCCTTCTTTTTTACGTACTTCCTTCTTCACGCTCTCTCTCCTACTTCCCTACGAGATTTGCCTTTTCGAGGAAAAGTTTCTTTAGTTGCTACCATGTTATTACTGCCCTCTTCTCTCTCACCACCACCACTCGTTCACGTTAAAGTGCTTCTTATGTAAACCTGGCGAGGTGCTCTGCTCCTTTCCCTTTTTTATATCGAGGGTATCTACAGCGAAGGCTTCCAGCCAACCTGTACACCACCATTTCGTCTATCCAAAGGATAAAGACGGGTGAGAAAAGAAGAGAAAATATGTGCCGAGACACCAAGTGACAAGCAGTCTTCCGTAGATATACACATGCAAGTACATTCCCAAAGTTAGGGAAAGGCTTGTTGATGATGCTCTTTCTCCTACTCCTCATGATGACGACGATGATGATGATGAGCACATCAGGCTACTAATAACATTATAACGACCGCGACGCAATGTATTAAGTGGTTAGGGTACTTTCCTTTCCACACACATATATATATTGAGGTAAAAGTCGCATTCTTCTAAGGAAGACTCCTCCGCGTACATATTTATTCTGACACATGAGAGGAAAATACAAAAAAAAAGACTAACTTGTGTGTTGACGCTTTGAGAAATCTTTTTGGCTCAAAGAGGAGAAAAGTGGAGAGAATGAGAAAAGGAGGTTTCCCTTCAAGTCACACAGGGGGAAGGGGAGAAAATGAGAGAGAAAGCATTGCATTTGAGTAAAAAGGTTGTTAGTCTCTGTTATATTGAAGCTTGTGTGATCGGAGATAAGTGTGTGTGTGTGATGTTATATAATATATTTTTGCTGCTGCTACACATCATCCAGAGGCAACAATACAAACTTGTATATTATTTGACGGTGAAGCAGTCAACTTTTCCCCTTTGCCTTCATATGTCATGAGAAGGCAAACAATTACATATTATTTTGTATTCTCCTCCATTCCAGACGACTCGCTCACTTCCTTTTACCACCACCGCTCCGTTTTGTGTGAGCATGATACTCTGTCATTTTATGCAGCGAGAGAGAGCATGCTAACTTTTATTCTCTCCACATCATACACAACATCCGGAATTTATATATTTTGTAAGATATTGCACACGTACAATGGAGCGTGTGGATATAGGAAAACTCGCCTTATATACAAGTGTGCTTCTTCTACCCTTTTTCTGTGCAGAACAGGATTCGTTTACTTGCACAACACATTGGAGAGCAGCAAACCGTGTGCTTTCATAGAGCTCTTCTCTCTCTCCTCTCTCCTCTCTCTCCTCCGTGAGAGAGGAGAAGAGCAGCAGCATATTTGATTTGACTCGGCGCGACTGTTCATGTAATAGGATTGCATTGTGGAAAAAACTTTCTTCATGACTTGAGACACATATACATAATTTATGTGAAGAACTCGGCAACTCTTTCTTTCCGGAAGTTGCTGAGTAAAAACTTCGTGTATTGTATGTACTCTGTGTGGAGAAATGATCTATAGTGGGGGTATATATACATATGACGTATCAGAAAATGATAAAATGATTCAGACACTTATGAAACGGTTCGAAATGAGATAACTTCCTGAGTGAATAATATTGCAGCAAATCGTAATATTATATCCGCGTGTATTTATATGTGCGAGCTTGTCTATAACATATGAAATTTATATGCATATTCGTCCCGACTACAATAATAACAATATCGTTGTCATACAAATAAAAAGGGACATGAATGCACGCTTCCACGTCATTCCATCACACAATGGCAATATAATGTTATTGTGCTACCACGAACGAGCAACAAACAACACGAAAAGACGCGAGAAAGGAGAGAGAGAGGGGCTCATTCTAATGAAATCGTTCACGAAATAACAATACTCCGTGCTTTTTCTGTGGAACCCACTTAATTTTCGCACCACTCAAACAAACATCACGCTCTTGTGCTCCTCATAATACACCGGTAATTAAAAACTATGCATTTTCCTGTCTATTTTTACATCAAACAGACCGTGACACAAGTCGGATGGCACGCAAAATGTGCTTCATGAAACGAGAAAGAATAATGTCCACGAAATATATACTACAAGTATGTATGGTGGCAACAACAAAAACAATATAAAAAGGAACGAGGGAAATTTTTTTTTGACAATGCTAACATAATTAAAACGGTAAAACATTCCATTGTTTTATGGGAAATGAATATTATCATAATATGCAACAAAATGCTTCGGAGCAGCGCCCCGCTCCCCTTGTAAAAAAATAAGTGAAAATGAGAGCAGAACGCTGATTTCTGTGAACATTTTTATAACAGGATTTGTAACGTTGTTGTATAGTATTCGTGACAGTGTCGATAACGAAAACCGTGTGTTTACGACTCCCTGACAGTCGTATAGTAGTGTGATTGTTTGCGTGATGAACAAAATAATAATCATATTCTCGAGATGAGAGTTCAATAAACATGTCTACTTATTAATATAATTATTTTAAAAATATTGTAACACAAATACATTTTATGTCACATCTTGTTTTCAACGTGTTTGTAATAGCTTAAATATTCACTAAATTTATAGTTATCTGAAATAATTAGAACTCGTAGGGTTACCTCCGTCAATTCTAAAAGGTTCTACAAGCTCGTTGTATAAAGAAGATCATCATTACAGATATGGATTCCATTTCTTGTTCAATTTACCATGATTTAGATTTTATGAACGTTCTCATGTTATTCATGCTCGTCAAACAAATCAACTGTCAGTCCCATTCATCGTGCATTTTCATTACAATATCGACACCTTTAATTATTTGATAAGCATGTGCATAAAACAATACTTGCAGGAATGCTTTAAGGTATATTAACTTAAGTATTTCAAAGTATGACACACGATCTGAAATGGCAGTTAATACGACTCAAAGGACCATACCATATCTACCATCTTTGTATATATATTCTACATGAAAATAATCACATTCTCATTATATGTACGAGCATTGCAACAACGTCTTGAATTTCTCCACCTTGTTAAATGCAAGATTAGTCTATTACTGGATGTTATTCGTCTCGCTTGCCATTATGCATGACTTTGTATTTGTATACAATAGCGATTGCAAAGCTACCAAAATATAACGTGTGTGCTCTTGTCATGCATGCTTTTATGAGTTTCTTTTTAGCGTTGTGTGGGACTTGTGCCTGCCTGCCGATGCTGAGAGAGAACATAGCATCGTCACCGTCGCCTAATAAAACAATGATGTCTGACGGAAATGCAAAAGAGAATCCACTTGAATTCATTTAGCTACAAACAAACCCGAGTTCGTATACAAGCATGAAGCAAGCTTAAGTGAGGCATAAATGGCGAGTGAATGTTTTGCACAAAAAGAAAATTACAACACTCACTCAGGACATTCAAGTTTGAAATAAAGATTTGAAAACGTTATTGTTTTGAGTGCGTCTATATAATATGCTTTCCTTTTACTGATAAAAGGGAAATGGGATCTCTTTTAAAAGCAAATATGAGAGCAATAACAACAATAATAATAAATACATAGAAATGTAATATTATTTAGAATGTGGTGATGCATAAAAATCCACTTTGGTGGGCCAGACGACGGAGAACCCATCATCATCATCAAGCGATAAATTTCATTAGGAAGAGCTAAATGGTATGAAATGGAGGCCCCCTGTGGCTCACCAGGGGTCCCATTATTGCCCAATCAGTCCAGCCCCCCGCTGAAACCCCACAAAAAAGCCTCCAGTTTGAAATCCTCTTGGTTGGATGGAGAATCGAGTAATATGCCATTTCGTTCATGAATCAACAGTCAAAAAAACCGTATGCTTTCGCAGAAGGAAAATGTTTGATAATAACGATATTATACTTGTGTGTGTGTGTCTATATGTACATAATGTGTTTAGTTCGTTCACTTTTTATGCCATCTCCTTTCACTCACGGACAGATGAACAGGAACGAGCGAGAACCGAGAATGAAGACGACGAGTTTTTTTTCAGGGGGAAGTATACAGCTTCTGAAAGATTGGAGGAAGAGAGAAGTGATGCTCAATTTAGCATTCTGTTGTAGCTTTTAGAACCTCGACACTCTCTCTCTCTCTGCTTTTTCTTTCCTTCCCCCATAATATTTGATCATCATCATATTAAGCACATAAACAGATGGAGGTTTTATATTAAAATCATAATATAAAGGATGTGTGTAAGCCCGTTTTCTCCAAACATTGTCAGCAAGAAGTAGAAGTGAGTTTTTAGGTATATTAAATCCATCTCCATTATTCAGCGCGCTGCGTCCGAGTGTATTGTGTTGTTCATTTCATTTCATAGTACCCCATGATTATCTACTTTGGAACGTTTCTCTAAGCTGGAAAACCCATCTCCTTTACATTTTATATCATCATCAATGCAAATAATAATGCTATATGCTTTTCTACTTCACAAGATCTCGCCCGCTTGAGCAACCACCCTTATGCAATCCCTACGAAGAAAACAGCAGGTAGGTAAGTCAATAGGGAAAATGGGGAAATATTCTTGTCTCGATTATACAGAATTTTCCTTAGAATTTGCTTTTAGCCACTTTTCTGCTTTCTACAAAAAAAAGTAATACTGTCATTTCGACGAGTCACGAATCACGAAGGAAATTATATTGCTCAAGGACGAGACTTTGATATCGCATTTACTCACTTTCTGTAGAAAATATAGAAGGATTTTTTTTAAAAAATAACGAAACTACATTGATCTTCCGACGGACAATTAAAAATGCTGCTATACAGCCATTTAATGTAAAAAAGTAACCATTATCGTAATCTTTTGAATAGGTCTCACGAAATCCCCTTTTGAATTCGTTCATCATTTACTTCTGTATAGTTTATCCTTTGCTGGTCCTCGCATCTCAGAACCCTCACAACTTTCCCAGGGAAGTCTAAAGTTGTACCACAGCTTCTTCAACTATCCCACCGACCGACCATCCCACTCAAATTTTATGGAACTCTGAACTTAACCTTAAATTTATGACTTCTCCGTTTGTCAATTTTATGTATCATCATCAATCGAAATATATATAAAAAACAGTTCAAGTAACAAAACACTAGTCACTAGTTACGTTGCGTATTTAACGCAAACTACCTGTGTACAATTACAAGAATTGCACCACCAAATACTCCATTTACATGTTTAATACATCTAACTTTGTTGAATGAATGAACTCCCACAACCAACCATCCATCCACGATTTATGTCTCCATGAAATACATAAAGCCATTTTGAAAGCATTTCGTCCTGAACGGAATACAAAGTACGAAATTATGATACCCTTTATCTGAGATAGAATGCTGAAGTCATTTGTCGAAAGAATTTTCTTTTTTGTAATTGTAAACTTTTTCCGATTTCAATTTGACCAGTTTCGTACAATTGCTTTCTGATATTGATAAGGGAAAAAAGTAGTCAGTAAGTGTATTTGTATGTAGTCAGTCATCAGCAATAAAGGCGACTAATTCACAAGGTTGAAGATACAGGTTTTTGTTGGACTGCCCAACTAGCTTACAGACACGATGAAGGTGTGCAGAAACAAAACTATTAAGACCTATTCAATCCCATTGTTACCTTCTCTAAAACTGATTTCGTTTTTACATTCTTTCTCTGTATTTCGAAGAAAATATATTTTGAGCTAGAAAATAAAAATAAAAATGCAAAAATGATTGTCTAAAGGACAAAAATGTTTTGACATAATGACACTTTTCCAGTTTTCCGTAGCACAACGGAGCTCATACGTCATGCTCCCAATCTACACACAATGACGAAAATTAACTCGGGAAGTTGAAAACTGAAATATTTGAGGTGTCCAAGCTAATTGACAAGAACTACCATTTTACGTGACATGTTTTTTGTTCATGGAATATGAGAGCAGACCCGTCGTGTCGTGTGAGCAGTATGCCATCACGTATAATTTCCGAGACAGCATTTGAAAGTTGTTAGGACGTGGGGAAATGGGTTCACACATTCCGGAATTGAGCGTTTGTGAAGGAAGGAATGTTTCAAATAATTGCGCATTTGTCCCCACACTCATAAAACCCTTGGAAAGATAATTGGTACAACAGCACAACTGGACAGTAAGAGTGGCACTTATTTGTACACTTCAAGTGTGTAGCTGTGCAGCCATAAGTGAGTTTAAAACTTCCGAGTAAGAAAAGAAAACAAAATTCTTTAGCATTCCAGTCCTTTCCTGAACAAAGTGAAATACAAACTATGCACTTCTCTCCATCCATTAAAAATCTCCCCTTTTTATTGGATGACTTACATTGTTACGGCACTCATATCACAATTGATTTATAGATGTTTCATTGAAGAAGGTGCTTTCCTTCTCTGTCTGTGTGCGCGAACCGACATATAATAAAACGTGCTTCCCTGAAAGCGACCGTCCTTTTGCCCATCCCTTGCGTTACGCATTCAAAGGAAAATATAAGCCTCGAGATTTCCAAAGTATTTGTGCCTCGCTGTCACTACCACCGCCAACGAAAGAGATCGAATCTGTTTAAAGAATCTATTTTGAATTATTGCTCCAAACTTGTTTGCTTGCGGTCAGCACCAATTATGACTCCTCTCTCTCTCACACACACTCGAAAGGCTCTCTCTTCTGCTGAGAGGCATTTTTACTTAAGATAATGACCTAAGTAACAGCAAGAAATACCCAAGAAGGGATTTTTAATCAGCATGTTAATCTCATCATGGAAGAAGGTGATGAAATAGTGAGAGAGGGTTAAACTATCAATGATTAGATGACACCTTAGTAAAAAAAAAGGATCGAGTTGTTCCTCGTACGAGATGTCGTTTTTTTACTCATCTCCACAGTAATATTACCAGCTCCCCCTCCAAAACTGATATGTTTTTTTGTCCAGTTGGCTTTGAACACCGGTAGCTAAATGTTTGTATCAAAACAGAGGCAAGTGATTTCAACCCGTCTGTTAAAAAGTTGACAATGGGACACCAAGGCGACTAATACTTGAGAGATGAATCCACTGGAAAGTAAGGACATTTTTTTGGGCTTGTACGAGGCAGGAGAAGAAGTGAAGATTAGTCGCTTGCTCGGTGTACTTAAATAGATCGCGACGACGGTGGTGGTAAATATCATCGAGTACACCGAACTCCTCTCATCAACACTCGAATCGAAAGTACACATATCTTCTCTTTTTCCATCCCATTGTCCCAGTATTTTGGTGAAATGCATAAATAATGATTACACGACGAGATACTCTGTACATACGTCCAGCATGATCCTTAGTTTTACTCATTATGTGGCAACTGGATCATTTAAATTGGAAAGTTCACGGCGACCTAGGGGTTCACTTCCATTTGATGAGGTCGTCCCAGATCAAATTCAGATCAAATTTTCTAAGGTGGTAAAAGTGACAGAGTGTAGCAATAATAATTCTTATGGCAACAGGCGAGGGAAAATGGATCGAGCAGGATTTACTTTAAAACTATCCCAAATGGACGGAATGGATGCTCATTTTATTAAGTTTTTGGTAGATGCACACTTTCCATTTCATCAATTTTTGCATTTGTGAATGAATATTTTACAACAATGTTTCTGCATAATTCAGAGGATTACTAGAAGGAAGAGTAAAAGTATGTACTATGTAACAACAGGTTTTATTTTCAATCAATTCCAGTTAAGTAGAAATCCGTGCAAAACACGAAACTGCCGTTGCCTCAGTACAAGAATCTACACTAAAAGGCGAACATAGTTTGTGCTTATCACAATGCCACTGATTTTATGCTACGCAACATTCGAAGTTTTTGAAAGATCTCAATACGTACACCACCACCAGCACTACTGGAATTCATTCAAAGATGAAAAGGATGCATCGAAGCAAGTAACTCGCATGTAAGTATGTGCATGTTGCATCGAATATGGATGGGAGGAAGGTTTTGTATGCTCTTCGAGGAGTGCATCACACACAGGGAAAGTCAAAGTGACCGCAGGCGATAAAAAGTGCGACTATCAGAAAACGAGATCTCTCTCGAGGTTGGGCAGGTGTTAAGACCCAATTAGCAGTGAAATATTGCTCTTGATCAAACTGCGACAAAATCGAAAAATGCTACCGGTTTTTGCTCTCCACATCTTATTGCTCCCTATTTTTTTCCTTTCTCATCCTCGTCTACTTTGATAAGGGTTCAACAATCCAAGACACATTCACTTCATCTCGCTTCACATTCATTTTACTCTCTGTACTCTGGTCTTACCCACCTCTGTGTTTCGTAGACATAAAACCTTTTCCAGTTTATATTACACTATAAAATATCTTTCTCTCTGATAGATACGTATTACTGGATACGTATCAAGAAGCTAGAATGGCTGGAAAAAGTGTCTCTTTTCCTTACAACTGGCTTAATATAAGGACAAATTTAAAGAGTATTTTGTCGTAGTGAAGACGAGGAGAGAGAAGAAGAAAAAAGGAATAAAGGAGACAAGAGATGAGATCAGGAGAGAAAGAGAATATAAAGTTGTGGAATTGAACGAGACCTCCAGGACTCTTGAAACTGGGGCTTGAATTCAAATTGCTCAATTAAAAATCTTACGTGTGGCCTGAAGCCATGTCCGAACTTGCCTGCCCAGTCAAATAAACATCATTTGTTATCAAAGTAGTTTGACCAACTTGATTACAATCCATCTCGTTACGGAGTCTCTTCTTCTGCTACTTCTCTTTTCAGTAGGGATTTCGAGTCTTCTTGTTCCACAGATTTATTTACATGAAATCTTTTCAGTCAGCACTAACGACTACGGCAATGAGGAGAGTGCTGGACTGGATATTTGGATTAAATGGTTTTGTACCATTTGCACAGGGATACTGAAGCAAAGGATGGATTATAGGAATTTGATAATGAAATTGGATGAAGTTTTCTGAAACGGAATTTTTGACACATTGTTATATCCGAACGTTAAGAGAGCAAGAGAAAAGAGTGTACCATTATATAAACGCTGTATTTTCAAGTTTTAAATAAGAAGACGAAGTTGTTCAACATTCGCAAATTGGAAATTAAATATATTTTGTGGAACTAATGTGATTGAATGAAAGTGACTGAAATTAGTCTACTCAAATGACAACTGAAGGTCAAGGGATTTCAAAATGTCTCAGTAAACAATGCAGTATTTGTTTGTAGTTTATCTGGCTCGCCTTGTAAAATTATCTAGCTCGCCCTCCTTTTTTATTTGAAACGTTTGTAATGAATGTTTGTATGTGGGGAAAGAATGTGGAAAGCATTCGATAGAAACTGGAAATGCCACTTGCTGCAGCGTTCACTTCAGGCTCAATGAATCCGATGAAAAATTCAATTATAGAATTTGTTTATTGTGACTAGGAGTAATGACTGAAATGAAACGCAAATGGATGAAAGAAAAGGATCAAGCAGTAATTATAATTATACTAGACGATACCCGCGGCTTTGCCCGCGGCACATTTTAACGGTTTTAACGGTCGCTAAAGAGTTAACGCTTGTCACGTTTTTAAGACGTCGATCTGTCTTCTGGCCTCTTGTCGATTGGTAAAGTCAGTTTTTGAAAAAGTCAAACCATGTGGCTGTTAAAGCCTTATAACTACGTATTTGACCTTTGACCCCATTTAAAAGGTCAAATTGCAAAAACTATTTATGTATTTTGATTTATCTCATCGAGACGATTCGAATGATATATCACATGTCGCATGTCGCTATTTGAAAAAATAAAGTGACGGTTAAAAAGTGACCGTTAGAGTTAACGCATGTCACGGTTTTAAGACGTTGACCTGTCTTCTGGCCTCTCTTGTCGATTGGTAAAGTAAGTTTTAAAAAAGTCAAACCATGTGGCTGTTAAAGCCTTAAAACTACGTATTTGACCTTTGACCCCGTTGAGAAGGTCAATTTCGAAAATCCATGTATGCATTTCGATAAATCTCATCGAGGCGATTCGAATGATATATCGCATGCCCCATGTTGCTATTTGAAAAAATAAAGTGACGGTT
>JAQFZW010001169.1:0-31880 GCA_034687055.1 Heteromurus nitidus
CAACTGTCAGTCACATGTGTCAAATGTCATTAACATGTGTCAACTGTCAGTCACATGTGTCAAATGTCATTAACATACGTCTACTGTCATTAACATATGTCAACTGTCAGTCACATGTGTCAACTGTCATTAATATGTGTCAATTGTCAGTCACATGTGTCAAATGTCATTAACATATGTCAACTGTCATTAACATATGTCAACTGTCAGTCACATGTGTCAAATGTCATTAACATGTGTCAACTGTCCGCTGAACCGCAGCCTTTGAATAGTTGAAGAGCCAATCACACAATGCCGGACACACACACGGACACACACACACACATTTTGTTCCGGCTTTATGTGTAAAATAATCGCACTGTGAGAATATTTATGTTGCATTTTTGCCCTAAGTACAAACACAGAGGGGGGGCTCTTACATGCTTCCGCAATTTTGTTCTCACAAAGCCACTCCTCCAGTTTTAATTAATAATTTCCCTAGTCCTTGACTACTTGTCAGTTCGGAAAGCCTAAAAAATTTTGTTGGCTGCCAGTCTGATTACTTATTTAGTTTTTTAGCTTTGGAATGGATATTGTAACAAAATATTTATATTGAAGGATACTACGAAATGTTTTGGTGAAGAATAAATATGATAAATGATTGCGGCAAGACCATTTTTCCTTGAACAAATCTCAAGCATGTATGTATGTATGCGTATTATTTCCTGCATAAATTATTTTTCTGCATAAAAACTGGAAATTCCAAGGGAAACTTGTGATATTTGTGTTGAACCTACTACGCCATGATTTTAACAGACAATATCGAGAAGATAACATCCAGAATCGAGTGTGAGCCAGTATGACAATCATCCTTTTCCAAGTGGCTTATGATGCACAATCCACTTTTTGTGTTCAGCAATACTACACTCGATTCTAGAAGCAGGGGCAGGTTCATTATGTCAAGTTCATTTTCTGAATTTGAGATGAGCGACAGTGTACCAAAACATAAATTTGTAAGTAAAAAATCAGGTTTACAATCGTGCGTATCGCAGAGAAGCATTTCAGTCGCATCTCCGAAAGGAATGAAGCTAGATTGTGAATTGTTACAGGAACTTATAAATATTTTTTTGTTAAAATAGGTTGAGTGTTTATCTGAGAAAAATGCGAGTTTCAAGGGCGATTGGGTTGGTCGTGATAGCATTGTCCTACACAGTTTACGCACTGGATGAAGAAAGTGCGAAGGAGGGGAAGTGTTTTGAAATAAAAAAGACAGTGCCGGTGGATACCAATTGGGTAAGAGTTAAAGTTAACTTCCAGGTAGTATACAGTTATTGAACAATAAATTGACATGAAATTTTTTTTTGATAAACTTCCTCTGGTTTTCACAGGTCGGAAGTTTGAAAGCATTTTACGTGCCAGCTTTGAGTCGTCTCGATCTGTACAGGACCGCAACACATATAACCGGGCGTGACTTCAAGGATATCACGGAGGACGAGCTTTACTACGACGGCTGCATTAATTTCGGCATTGGTTCTGATGGAGGTTTCAACCTCAACGGATTTAACGCCAAGAATGTAAAGTTGCCGATGAGACCACAAGATCCTGGCTTGGAGAAATTTGAGTTTGGGAGTGAAGAAGGTGAGTAGGATAGGATTCTATTAGTTTTTATATTATTTTTTCAATTCCGGTTTTTTAAAAATAATTTTAATTTTTAATTTTGAGGTTTTCGTGGATACTGCCACACTGTGTTAACGGACAACAAGACATTCATCATGTTGGCGTGCTGCTCCAATGGAGATGAAATGCATTGGGCAGCAATTACTGCGGTAAAGGTTCTGCCAAAGGAAACCGTCAAGATGATACATGACCATGCGGAATCATTGGGTTTTGCGAAGGAGCAGTTCACTCGTCTTCGCTACGACACATGCGACAAGAAGGTGAAGGAAGAGTTATAAATAGTTTTGAAAATATATTATTTCGTTTGTGTACGATATAGTTCTTTTAACATTTTTAACAAAAACAAATTCATGTTATTAAGTTAAGATTGATACTGACATCATTTGTGTGCATTGATATCACAATTATTTTAATAAAATTTTATTTATGTTGAACATATTTTTTTTGACACAACGTTTGCGGTTCCCACATAAATACTTGCCTCACTGAAAAACTGGTTGGACTTGACGAATCAATGAGTTAATACCGGATGCTCGTTGGTTTTTTTTGTAAAAATGTAGTTGGCCTGTTCGCTTGTAAATGTACGATAACCTTATATTCGCTGCTATATGCTATATACTCATGCATGAATGAGTGTGCCGGATGCAGGTCACCCTTTCCTTTCTCGTCATATCCATATTCTTGTAAAATATTTCAGCTTAACTAGGACCAACTTCAACGCAACTACACTCTGATTTCAAAGAATGCACATCCACTCGTAATTTTTTTATATTGTGTTGCTGGCTCCAGGAAAAAATAGTCAGTCGAGTTGAGTGTTTCGTTATACATTCTAACAAAATGGAAACAAGACATGCGCAACGAGTTTTTGGTGGGAGCTCACTCACCTTTCTAAATTCCGTTTTGATTCCCATCTTCTTCTTAATTACCTCAACTCATGGCCTCATTGCATCCCCTCCTTCGATAATAAACCAACCTTCATCAACCGAGCTCTTATTTCAATTCGATCTGACCGGAAACTGGAACAACAATAACTCGCATAATTTCCTTCTAGAATGTGAGGCTGAAGGTGAGCCAAGCCCAAAGTACAATTGGACAAAGAACGGAAAAGCATTCGATTGGCGATTCTATGGAGACCGAATATCCCAAAAGGAAGGTGGAGGAGGAACTTTGATTTTCAAATCAAACCAACCTGAAGACGCTGGCCAATATCAGTGTTTTGCATACAACAAGTATGGAACAGCGACGAGCACCTCGGTCTTTCTTCGGCAGGCATTTTTGAATTCATTCAAGGAAGACGATATTCAAATCACAAGTGCAGAGGAAGGGAAGCCTTTCCACCTGACATGTGTTCCGCCTGATGGCTACCCGAAACCTCGTGTTTACTGGATGCATCAGTTTTTAGTAGGATGAAAATTCAATTAAAATTTTGATGAATTTAATTTTGAGCAATTTTTTTTTTGTTTGATTTTCACAGAATTCAGAAGGAAAGCTGAAATCAATTAATCCCGGAAGGATTACTGTTGACCCTGAGGGAATCCTCTGGTTCTCCAATGTCACCAAGGAGGATCACAGCTCCGAGTTTATTTTCGTTTGCGTTGCATACTCAGAGTTCACCAAGGAATACAAGACAGGAAGTCGGACTTATTTAACAGTTACTCCAATAGCAAACGGCTCAGATGTAGTTCACCACCAACACGAGCCTCAACTCCAGTACACATCTGAGAGAAATATTACTTCAATTCGGGGATCGACCTTGAAATTATGGTGCATTTTTGGGGGAACGCCATTGCCTAAAATAACGTGGAGAAGGAAGGGAGTAGATATAGTTTCATCAGGTCGTCTAAAATATGAGAAGAATGGCAAAGTCTTGAAGATAAAAAAAATCAATTACACCGACCAAGGAGAATACAGTTGCAAAGGATCGAATGGAATTGGACAGCCCATCTCGTTTTCAATGAATGTGGCAGTGGTTTCTTCGCCATACTTCACAACTGAGCCAAAGTCTATACAAAACGTATATGAAAATGGCTCTGCCACGTTTCTTTGTGAAGCTGGAGGAGACCCTACTCCAGCCATCCAGTGGACTCACAATGGGAATCCGTTGAAGGATGATAATCCAAGAAGGAAAGTCGAGGGGAACAAAATCATCGTCGAGAATTTTACCATTACGGATATGGGGAATTATGGGTGTAATGCCAGCAATTTGCATGGATACGTGTACAAAGATGTTTATCTGAATGTGTTGTCCATCACGAAAAATCATTCATCGACGGATTCGATTGGCAGAGGTACGTGGTCCCCTAAATGTAATACAATTTAAATGTTTGAAACAGAAATAATTTCGAACAATATTTTATCTTGAAAGACCCAAGGAAAATGTTTGAGGAAACCGAGGGTAGTCATCCGAGTGTCAATTCCGCTCATGAAATTGGCGAAGAAGACGTAGTCCAGGATGCAAGTGGTTTCTCATCGTGGACGCTATTTTGCATGTATGGATTGCCGGCCGTTGTGCTACTCCTTCTTATGGGGAGCGTCATTGCGGTTTTCCTCAGAAAGAAGCAGCGGAGAGAAGCTCGGCTCTTGTTGACGAACAACGAAGTCAAACTTTTTTCTGAGGGGAATGATAACGCTTCAGAGGATTACGGAAAGGGGGAATACCTTAGTCGACCATTCAAAAGTAAATTTGAAATTCAAAAGGAGGAATTCACTTCAGGCAAGAAGAATTTTCTTTATTCGCGACTTTAAATTTGCATTTTAGTTTTTAAACTTTTTCCTCATTTTTTAGTTGATCGCCGTGTTCTAAGATCTCAAGGAGTTAATGTAACGGTCTATCAAGGTATTGTCAAAGGGACTCCAGTTGCGGTCAGAGAGTTCAGAAACTGTTCGAAAGGTGTATTTCTGGGATTGTTGAAGGATGTGAAGCTCCTCTCGAATCTTGGGTCACATAGGAACCTAGTGGAATTTGTGGGTTGCTACACAAAGGAAATTCAGAATGGGGTGCTCTTCACGGTGACCAAGTTCTGCGATCGAGGGTCATTGAGCAATTACCTCAATTCCTTGGAAAATCCTGGCACGGCGGGGGTGGCTGAATTGATGCGATTTTCTTTGGAGATTGCGAGTGGAATGGAGTTTGTTAGTCGAAGGAAGGTGAGAGTTTTGAGAAAGAAATTTTGATGTTTAGAAATCAAGCGAGATTGAATGATATTTTCCACTTGTTTTGAATGGTTTCAGATAGTTCATGGAAATTTGTCAGCGAGGAATGTGCTTCTGGATGAGAACCTGACTTGCAAAATTGGTAACTTCAGTTTGTGGCGAAGATTATCCGATCCGAATAATCCTTTGCCGTGGCAGTGGATGGCGTATGAGTCCCTAGTGAAAATTGAATTTTCGAAGAAGTCAGATGTGTGGAATTATGGAGTGACACTCTGGGAAATTTTTAGTCTGGGTAACATTTAATTTAAATTTGAAATGTAAATATATCCTGAAGGACGTAAAAATTATTTTCTTGAAGATTTTGATGGTGATATTGGTTTGGTTTTTATTTGAAGGAGAATTACCATATTCCAGTTTGAAGTGGACATCCAATTTTCCAGAGGATCTCAGAAATGGATTTCGACTGAGTTCACCAAGATTTGCAAGCGAAGAAGTGTAAGCAAAAATTAAGATACGGTATAGCAGTCACATTATACATACTTCTAAAACTGTTGCATTGACTAGATTTTTGCTCTGATTAAAGATTTGGGAAGATGTTGTCTTGCTGGAATTTGGAAACGAAGTCAAGACCAAGTTTCAGAGGATTATCTGAATTCTTTCTCCATCGACAAGTGAACTAAATAAGTTATAAATTAGGTGAAGGATATTTTGTAATGATTGCCTTACTTCGGCATAATTTAATCCAATTAGAGTTGGTACTACACAAATATATTACATAAATAAATATTCTTATCAAACCAGGATTCTAAATATATGATATTATAATAAAGTATTATTTGTATAATTTGTATATTTTTGAGGAAGGTATAAACTTGGCAGGCCTATGCCATTTGTAAACATCCTATATTAGGGATATGCTTATTCGGCGTATATAAGTCGATGTATTACGTCAATTACGTGTATCCAGACGCTCAACAAATCACTAACTTTGAGATTACCACAAAGACTTCCATTTCGCATTATAGGGGAGGATTATGATGCGTAAGCTTCATTTTCCTCCCTTACAATGCGAAATGGAAATCTTCGTGGTGTTCAACAAAGCTTGATTATTTGAGTCGCAGATCAGCCTGCCAGATTTTTCATATGAAATGGGATATATTTATCCTTCATTTTCAAGTCACATGCGAACTAACAAGCCGACCGGTGAATTCTAATCCAAAAATAAAAAATAAAAATAAAGAGTGATGCGGTATGATTTCATATGGATGGAGTACTTGCGATCGGTGAAAGAGAATCTCTTCGGAGATTACTCTGCAAATTTGCGTTTTTGTATGGACGAATACGAATTGCAAGATCATTTATTGTTCGAGCTTGAGATTGACATTCATTACGACAACATAATTAATAAAAATATATTTATTGCTCATGTCAAAGATAGGCTTTCTGCGACATTGCTCAATCAAACTTCTGAATTGGTAGGAACTTCTATCCCTCGATCAAGTAGACCTTCTTTTGAACAATATTTTGCGTCAATGAAGAATATTTGGGAACCTTCAGTGAAGGAACTCTTAACTCTAATAAAAGAAGCCAACGAGCCATATATCAGGGGAAAAGTGTTTGAAGTACTGGAAATGTTTACTCTTAATTTGGAACAATATTTACATTTCCTGGACAAGAATGGTTTGTTCTCTGAAACATTCAGTTACCAACACTTCATTGATAATGTGCATGACTATCTAGAGAACAGTAACACAGAGTGAAACTGTTTTGTGCTTTTTATAACTATTTCTTTTGAGTTCAGCCTTGACATGACCGAAGGAACGCGATTTCAGGATGGAGTACATTTCCCCTTATTTTCGTATGTTCGATTAATATCAATTGATTTTATGAAAGTTTCTTAATTATTATTTTTATGTCGCGTATTCAATCGTACTTTGATCCAGGTCGGGTGGACACAGGCCGTGATCTTATTCTAGCGGCCCTAGTCCACGTCCGCCATCGGTGTCAGGAACTTGTGACTTATCGCTATTGCGAGGCCCGACCCTGGCAGCCCATCCTCGCTTACTTTTTCACTCGGTTTTTTTGTCATCATTGAATTTGTGGATGCTATCTGCCAGATACGTACCAGTTCATCCAGCCCGACCTATTGTTGGTGGAGGCTGAGACGCAGACTGAAGATCATTTGTATCATATGTATGCGCAAGCCACTCCGGATGAATAGATTGCCATATCTATGGATGGCCTCTCACTTAACAGTTCCGGTACCACGGTATGTTTTCGCTGCGAAGCCTTGTGAAGCACCCCGGTTGGTAATGTTATCATGCACCCGACTTTGAAACTGGATGAGATTTCGGTCCCTTTTAGACGGATAAGGTGTTTCACACGCGGCGAAGCAATAAAGTCAAATTCCTGCAAGGTTTTCCTAACATCAGACATCTTGTATTTTGATACGTTTGTGGTTACAACAGTTTAGTCTCGGGGGTGTATGCCACATTAATGTACCATACAATAATATTGGAGTTTAGTATTAGTAGAATATTCAATAGTTCGTTGGTTCTCATTATCTAGGATTAACTTTTGATTGTATTAGAATGGGTCCAGGAGAACCCGCATTTCAAAACTTGGGAGTGTAAGGGAAGATTATGATCCCTATGCTAATTCATTTTCCTCTTGCAGTTATTAGAGCTAAGTAGTACTAACAGTCGTGACTAAATGTAGGTTGCTGATTAGGCTAATTTAAATGCAGATCATCATGTGATGATGCATAACTCTAGGTACCACTATGAAATGACGGAAATGGTTGTATATAAATAGTGAAGTTGAGCTTAATAAAGACAGTTGACAGTTTCCATTCCAACTCACATCATAAACTCTATATTCACCTTATTTACCTTCGAGGAAATACTTAACTGCATACTTCTTTGGCCAAATTAATAATTGGAGCAACTAACTCAATGTTAACGGGATACAGTCGGTTTTCTATGTACATTTGAAGAATGGAGTTTGGCCCAATTCCTTTTATCAGATTTCCAAATCTATAAATGAATAAATGTAAAACGCTTCAACGCCATAATCGCTTCAACTTTTACTTGGTATTTGTGAGGCATTTGTTGGTGAGGTACAATACATGAGTAGCTTGGTGGTTACATCACTTGACAAGCGTAACAATATTCTTTCCTGTATGAATTACCTCTTCACACAAGAACTGGAAACCCTGAAGCAAAATCGTGCAAGTTACAGCTACATACAGAACTTTGATACACAATAATTGATTCTGCCTAAACCAGTATGATAATTCAACGTCTTCCAAGTGGCTTTTTATGCACAATACACTTTTCTACTGAGTTCTCTAAGACTCAACTTTGAAGCAGGTTCATTATGCCATGCCCCCGATTGAGATGACCTACTGTGCACCAACAAGTTTTAATAAGATCTCAATAATATTGTAATTTACAGAAATTCCCAGCAAACATCAGGTTTGAACTCCTACTTATCGCAGGTAGGCATTTCAGTTACAACTCAGAAAGAACAGAGACTTGAGTGTGATTGAAATTAGGGATTGTAAGACCAGTAAAAGCGTTTGGAAAAGAATTGAAACTTTCATACGTATTTGCAACCGAAGATAACACCAACCATCGAATTGTTCACAAAGGGATTCGACAATATAACTTTCTCCAGACAATCATGAATAACCTCATTACATCATTACTATCTCATTAATCAGTCTCGTTTAATCATTTGTTTTTCTTTCCCTCTTGTATGATCCCTTGGATCAATGTCGGCAACTCTTTATTTTGATCAGAACAGATTGAATTAGAGGCAGGATTTCATACTCCATTCGTTGATTATGGTGCGGAACATCTTGCACTATTTAGCCGTTATGGAGAAGTCAGGCTATGGTAGCTTGCATTTTCATACTTTTTCACAGGATTTTTTGTGGCTTATATCGAGTTCGTTGACGCCAATCCGTCAACTTTCCGCATCCTCAATTCAAACCGTTCAACCACAGCCACCATCATTGATTGAGGCGGGAACACAGACTGATCCTATAAACTCCGTCTCTGATGAAATTTCCGATGAATTCAATGTTCTAGCTCGTTGTCATCAGGAAGGTGCCAAGAAGGAATGTTGTAGTGAACGCCATTCACACGTTTTCTCGACTTGTGAGAGTAAAGTGAGTTCGGCACTGGAAAGAACATATAAGTACACATATAGTGAACTGTTTAACTAGAATTTTGAAGAAATCATCCTGCCTTCTAAATCGGAATTTGGGCTTGTTATAAGCCATTCAAAAATCAATTAATCAAATTTCTTCACACACTTATATACGTTCTTGCACTGTACCAGAATGTACAAACAAAAAATGAAACAACAGTGGAATCTAACATGCTTCAGTTTTCTGAGCTTGTGGAGGAGATTGCAGCATTAATATTTGCTGAAAACGAATACTGGAAACATTGTGACGGCATTATTTTGCGCACAATATCGTTGTACGGTGCGACAAAAACATTGCTACCCTGTAGAGTAACGAGTGTGGGGTAGCATAGTTGGGCCGTGAAGATTCATTATCATGGGACACTGAATTCCTACACCTACATCATTCAAAGAAAGTGCGAAAGAAGGCAAATGTTTTGAATCAAAAAAGGTGGATACTATTTGTGTATGGTGAAGTTTGATATTTGATATGAGTAGGTAGTGAACTACTGACTAGGGCTGTAATGCTTTTAAATACCCTAAAGCAGTACGATGTGCTTTGCAGGCAGCCTTGGCTCTTCATTGGCCTTGGAAACACGATTCTCCTCAAATGCCGTTAGAATTTGGGACGATTTTTTCAACTGTTGTAGAAATTTTCGAAACGGGTAGAAATCAACCCTCCTAGACTAGTTCTCCAAAGCTTGTACAAATTTCAGAGATTACAATAGAATCCTCCGCAACAGGTTCTGCAAAGTTTGAAATGTCTCAACCCTCCACAACGTTATTTCTAAAACTCTCAGAAATTTTGGTAGATCTTACAATTGCACCCGCTACAGCTACTACAAACTTTCCAGAAATTTTGGAAAACCATACGAAACTCCCAACGACAGCAGCCTCTTTAAATATTCCAGAAATTTATTCGAGAAAGAAAAGAGCTCACTACAAATGCACCAAACATTTCAAGACTTCACAATTCACATTTTGCTAGTCATGTCATGCGTACTGCAAAGCCACGAATTTCCATTCCGTGGCCAGGTGTCAGTCTACCACTAACCGTAAAGATTGTCAAACGAATCTTCCGAGTAGCTTGTGAAATTCGATTTCTCGTTAATTCTTACTCCAATATGAGCGACGTATATTCTATGCGATTATACATGACAAATCCCGCTAAGCAGAAGAAAATTGCAATAAAATTCAGTCGAAATTACCACAAAGAATCCATGGGATGTCTGTAGAGGTCCACAAAAAAGCTGTATATATTTATATAAATAAACACTAAATATATTTTTTTACGCAGAAAGGAATTGTTTGTTTGGTATGTGGAATTAGCTTAAAGACATTGAATCATCTTTTCAGAAAGGCATGATAAGCATGGTGCGGGATTGATAAGCTCAAATGAGAATATTAGTTAGGATTTTAAACTCGTCATACTGTTTTGGTCTGTGGAATTAGTTTAGAGATATTCATACGAGCAAGATAAGCATGGGCGGAAAAGATCAGAATATTGGTCATGTTATGGCTCCTTTGCTAGTTTTATGGAAAAATAATTGACAGGCGATGTTTCTTCATATGCTCACATGATATGCATTTGAGACTTCGAGGAGCGACTCTCAAGTTACATTTAGTTTGTACTACCAATATGCACGAGTTTCATGGGATGACAAGTTTGTACCAGTAAAGTATATAAGTGCTTAAAGTGCATCTGTACTCCATATCCGAGAAGATATGGGTGGAACGCACCTATAAATGATATCCCAGTGCCTAAACCAAGGAGCATCCACAACGAGCAACCACAAAAAGGCATCTCAAACTCAGTCCGCATTCAACTTTTTCGAAAACCTATTTCGAAGTTTACCATCGATGACCCCGACGCTGTGACCTGCAATTACTGCCACAACAAAGGTCGTTTCAAGGGGCAGTGTGAGACAGTGCTTCAGGTATGAATGAATTTCAGTCAAAAAATTTCCCTACCTTTTCTTCCAGACAGCTCAGCTTCGGCGGAGCTAGCTCCTTTTAAATAACTTCTACTGGACAAGTCAGAATAGCGGTAGGCACGGCACCGCTAAACACTATATACTAAAACAAAAATATTGGAAACAATGAAATTGGTAAAAGCTCCCCATGAAATGACAAACGCATGAAAGCTTTTCGTAATATACCAGTAAAATAGTAAAATAAATGTGTGACGTGAACAGATGTGAGTGCTCATGTCTTAAGAAAATTTCAACCCAGGATTCCCGACGGACTAACCCCGAGACCAACGCGTACGTTAGGAGGAGGCATGTGTGGCTGAAAGCCACGGCCTTGTAATAGTAGTCTCAACAGCCATACGAGAAATTATGCAACACGTGCTGAAAACGTATATTGGAAATATTGCGACGGCGATATTTTGCGCACAATATAAGACATTGTCACCCTGTACAGCAACGAGTGTGGGATGGACATAGTTGGGCCGTGAAGATTCAGTATCACCCGACCCTGAATTCCTACACCTACATCATTCAGGATTCTCGTCCGGAACATCTCACAACGAGTCATTCCATGATAAAAGCATTCATCAGTGGAATTGAAACACATTAGAAACTATTTGCGTACTAGTATACATTTACTAAGACGCCTTAACATATTAGAACTATAACTTATGATTTGATTCACGGAACGGCAACGAGTGTGGGATGGACATAGTTGGGCCGTGAAGATTCAGTATCATCCGACCCTGAATTCCTACACCTACATCATTCAGGATTCTCGTCCGGAACATCTCACAACGAGTCATTCCATGATAAAAGCATTCATCAGTGGAATTGAAACACATTAGAAACTATTTGCGTACTCGTATACATTTACTAAGACGCCTTAACATATTAGAACTATAACTTATGATTTGATTCACGGAACGGCAACCCCGATTTTGTGAATTCCCAACCGGCCTTTGACAATGGTGTTGCCCGTTGCTCAAAAATAACCATTGTGGCAATCGTTTTTACGACGATTGAGATGTTTTGTGAGTGATGCGACTTTTTAATAGGCTGGGCCTTTCTCTTTCAACCTAGCCGGACTACGGTTGGTTATGTACTGCTATCAGTGTTTCGCAAATGCCAGCCAGCACCTTAAATACATGGTCACGAACGGTCATAATTGTCATATTTGGCCGGTCATAATGGCCATGTATTGTGTATACCAATACATGTAATGCAAATCATGTAAGGATAAACAGGAGATTACCAAGCTATGCTTGAAATATGCCAAAGTGAGAGTTTTATGGCAAATTTCGAAGCAGTTATATTCTGGTAGTACTCCTGGATAGTTTATTTTAATTTTAGATTAATTTAAATGTGTTTTAACAGTAAATATAATAATCTTACCATTAATTGCCATTTTTCTCCTTAAATATGGTCGGTTAAAAACGAGAACAACCAGCCATTATTACCTGGCTGTATTTGACTATGTGAAACACTGACTGCTATGCTATCGTGTCATAATTTTCATACAAAATTACCCATTTTAAATTTAACAGATTTTCGCAGAAGCACACACGAAAGCATGGTAAATTCGTAATAAAGATACGTGTCAAATTCTTGTACGGAACAAAACTTTTCGAACATTCAGACTGTGTTCTTAAAGGAACTTTGAAGTGACTTTCCTCCTACACTATTTTCTTAATTTTCGAAATAGTGTAGGAGGAAAGTCATTCCCACAATTCCATGATTTAAAAATAATTCCCACATCGCCCCTGAGATGAATATATTTCTTATGGGGACAAAAAAATATACAGTACTAAATCTTCAGTCATGTTCAGAAAATAATTCCATTGGGTAGGAGAACGGAATTTTTGCTCGAACACGTTCTTGATACTCGCGTCAAATTTCCAATGTAAACTCTGTAAATGTAAATCTAAAACTGTAAATGTCCTAATCTTCACAGGGAGTAACGTTATTCGTGAAATTAGTCATGTTAAGCCCTGTATTCTACCGAACGTTTCCACGCCTTACATTTCCCAGGGAAACAGCTAGGTGCACAGAGGTGGCGAAATTCCGTCGGCGAAATGACGTAAGAGTTTTGCTGACCTTTTCCACGGGCAACCGTGAAAAACTGTATCCATTCCATGCATAATGACCGTGAAAAGTAGACTTTCCCCCCGACTTTTTTCATCGTCGTGAAAAAACATCAGTGAAACGAACTCGGATGAATACCAAATCGGTGGAAAAATCTGGGAAACCGATTTCGCTGTGGAAACTCGACGAAACGTCCGGTAGAATACAGGGCTTTAATCTTATAAATCATTTATGATTGATACGGCGGCACAAAGAGCCGTGACTAGTTAAGTGTGTTTTCTCGTGGCTAAATTAAGGTGGCAGTAGTCGACGAGTACAGTAGGACAGTCGTATTTCCGGCAAACATTGATAATTAGTAACTTGTCTTTGTGTAATCCTATGCTACTTTCTGAGTCCTTCATAGTGAAACTCCGCGATTATTGTATGACTGGTAATGTGGCAATGGACCATCGATTTGTTGTGCACAAAACAGTAATCAATAGATTTAAGCTTTGGTATTAAGCTGCAGATGCTCTTAAATCATATACAAACTTAAAATACTGTTCCTCTTGTTGATTGGATTTTGAATGAGATGGTGGCTACTTCTCGGGCTCAGTAAAATTATGATTAATTAAGTTCCAAGTCTGTCGTCTTCTGTCTTGAAATTTAGATGATGTGTGTTGACGTGTTCACTAATGACATCAATGGTGAGTCATTGGGTTGAAAATTGTTTCGCAAAACATTTAACTACCAACCGGAAAAAGTTCGTCAAAATTAGAAAGAAAATGAAACTGAATAGAAAATGTCAACATTAGCAGGGCGAAAATTTATATCTATTAGCGTGCATTAATATTTAACTTACTTTTATATTGTTGCCGCGCGACTTCCCTCACCTCTTAAATGCATATGTTTATAAGAAGAAAATGCACATCCAAAAAGGGAGTTGGTGACCTGGAACCCGCACAATTTAATTTTATGTTTTAAAATTGCTTTCATTCATATGTCATACATTTATTTTTTCGCATAGTTAATCAATAATATATGGTAAAAGTTGTAGTTGCGCATAATTCCTACTCACGTATTAGACTCTTGACAAAATCACACGCTTCTCCAGTATCTGTCTGACCAACTGCGATAGGGTACCAACATCTTGGAAATTTTGAATTTAGAAGTTTGAATGGCGTTCGTCCAAAGGACGAAATAGTCGAGTTGTAAGAAACTGACGGTTAACTGTATTCTAAACGTTCTGTTTTTATGATGCACTGAAAATAAAATTTAATATTCGTCAGATATTCTGTTCGAGGTTAATATTTTCTAGTCCGTTAGGAATGGGAAATCAACCACATCTTTAATTTGTGGTTTTGACAACTACGACCTTGACATGTACACATGTACAGTTTTTCCAAATGTCACTAATATCACAATAAGAACATAGCTTTAACGTGCATAACATGTTTTTTGTTGTTTACCTTAATAACTGCATGAGTGCCGAGTGCGAAGGGAAATTTCAGAAGGAAGAGGAACACAAACACAAGCACACTGCTACATCACAATGCAGAAACTCTCAAATATTTTTATCTTGTGTCTGTGACCTGCGAATTCAACTGGTCAGTCCAGTTTGAAAAATAATCCTCGAATAAACTTTCAGTTTTGGATCGATTTAAGTAATACTGAACTAATAAAGAGTTAAAAAAACCACTCAAGGTTCAAAACTTCACTCTGGAGACCACTGATTTGCGATGTCTCCCATAATAAATATTTTTTGTGATAAATCTGCTCACTTGTTGCTCCTTGTGAGACTCGAATGAAACGAATATACGTAATGCAAAGGAGCACATTTTTGGTGCAGCAAGCGGAGATGTGATTTAGGGCAAGCAAGAAAGTAGTTCGAGACTCCTCGACAGTTCATATATCTACGATATGTATATTACGCAATCAAGATCACGTTGACAGTACATTTCGTTGTTTCCATCCTTTCCCCTTTTACTTTGTCTTAAGGGAAGCCGTACATATTGGGATTTACGATCATAAAAAAACAAGACAAGAAGTGGAGAATTGTGAAGTGTGCAACCGAAATACTGGTTGTCTGGATCTCATACTTACTGCGGATACATGTTTTCACATCTTTTGAGTTCTCTCCAGTGTTCTCATTTTATCACTTCTTAGAATTCCCTCAGTCAGAGCAAGTATGAAACATATTGAAAGATCATGTGCAAAGGGGGAGTGTGTATAAAGGCTTGCACATGATTCACTTTTTTCTCCTCACACTCAAGTAGCTTGTTATGACGAAATGAAGTTTTGGAAAATGAAATGAAGTGCGTAAAAGTACGCTTCATATGTGAAGCAACCCAACCACCAACACAAAATCATAAAGCTAAAGTGCACTCGTAAGTATTTTTCCTCACAATTCAACACAATATTCTGGCCTGACGAATTTTATTACGTACTCGTTGTTCCAGCACTTTGAGTTTACAACTCTTCCTTTTGCCTTTCTTGTCACACGAGTCATATCGGATTGCTGTAAAATGTTCCTTCGAAAATCCCAAAGCATGTTTATAAATCTTCTTCACTGTTGACTTTGGCAATGACTTTTCGCTGGATATTGCACCCCACTGTATCTCATTTCCATTGGAACAACATGCCATATGACTACGAATGACTTTTGTTGTCTGCCATTGCTGTGTAGCATTTACCATGAAACCCTAAAATTATTTTAAAATGAACATGAAATTGTCCCCGTTGTCAATTTGAATGTTTGGAAAATTGAAGTTTTCAGCTCACCATCTTCTTCGCCAAACTCCACAATCTCCATGCCGGGATCCAGTGGCCTCATTGCAACTTCCATGCTTTTGCCATAAAAGCCAGTGCCAACAAATTTGCCGTTTGAGGTTAAACTAAACTCCATGCAGCATGCAGCTCTCGTAGTAAAGTTCGTCATCTGAGATGTCCTTGAAATCGCGACGAGTCAGCTCTGCTGCTGTTCTGTACAGATCGAGTCGACTCATCACAGGATAATATATTGCTTTCTGACTTGCAAGCTGCAAATTTCAAAACCACAAGATGAATTAGTAAACGCTTCTACCCTCGAAAATATTAAACTTTAGTTCGAAAATATTGGACTAAATTGAGAATTTACCCATTTCAGGGTTTTATTGATCTCAAAACTTTTCTTCTCTTTCGCACTAGCAAGAACACAAATGAAATTACGCTAGATTTATGCAGGATGAAGGAAAATTCAAAATTAAAGGAATTTCAACTGAATATTCACTTTTTGACAAAGCCCGTCGACATTTTACAGGACCGGCCTTGTCTCGGGAGATTAGCAAGGACGGAAATGGGTCATAGGCGGTGTTTGCAGCAAAACAGTGCAGTAGCTTAAAATATTTCTGTACAAGTGCAAAGTAAAAAATGCATTTACCATTACCACATCCCTGTGAACTATGATAAGGGAAAACCTCTGCTGGATTTGCTCAGTTATGCTAGCTGGTTTGAACTCTGCTGCTTGCGGCTTGAATGTATGTATATTTCTCAAAGCCAATGCAAAGCTCATCAAAGCTGCTAAGGGCAAACGTATTGTGGCTATGGATCCTGGATGTATTCGTTAAATTCTCTGTTCGCTTTTGGATCGTGTAATTGAGCCAAAAACATCTGTCAGTCAAAAGTAATATAAGATTTAATGCAGTGAGAAGAAAACATTTGAAAAAGTGTCTCATGTTTCAGATGAAATTTACAACCCAATATCTTCAAAAAAACAGCAAAAGTAGTTGCACGCATGCATGCATACTCAATGCATGCGAAGGTATATCTAATTTTAAAAAGTGTAAAAATAAGAAACCAGTTCCATACTATCCATACCACAATATGCCGAGTTTTAGAAAAGTAGGCTACTAGATAAGGAAACCCCACTCTGCTGGATTTGTTCTCTTATGGTGCTTAGCTTGGTCTTTTTTGCAGGTTGCAACATAAATCAAGGATTCTCAAAAAGATGTGGTCAAGTTGAACAAGGAAACCCCCAACGACGGCTGTAGAAGGGATACGACATTTCATGCAGAATGAAGAAGCATACAGACTGAGACAGTCACCGCGTTCTTTTTGTTCAAAACACTATCCAACATTTTCTGCAATTTATTTTCGTATTGAAAAAGTGATTCACATCACAAATATGATTTTCGAAATTAAACTCTCTGAATTTCTTGTAGGTTTGGTGATTATTTTGGTTGTACTGGTATTTTTTACAAGTCGGAGGAAGACATGTCGGCCACCAGGTAGTGATACAAAATTACCAACAAAAAATATTTTTTTAGTATTAGTTTTTAATTTTTCGTCGCTAATCGAATACAGGACCTTGGGCCCTTCCTTTGTTGGGAAATGTGCTACAGCTGGACATGGGAAAACCTTACAAAACCCTTACCAAATGGGGCAAGAAATACGGCCCGATTTATAGCATCAAGATGGGTCGTGATGAGTACGTCAGTTCCTAATCTTAAATGTATTTGCCCCCGTCAAATGAGAATAAACTGACAATAGAATCAAGTGTCAAGCAGTTCAGCAGATATCGACGAACCGACAGACGCCACGGCCATTCTCAATAACTTGCTATTCAGGTTTGCGCTCAAGTTAATAAGGCAGAATTTAGAATTTTAATAGACACAATTACATTTTCCAGCACTGTTATCCTGAGTGACGCCGCCCTCGTCCGGGAACTATTTTCTGACAATGCCTCCGCCGGGAGGACTACGAATCCTATTCTCCTTCAAGTGACAAAAGGAGCTTACGGAGTGCTCAACACGGACGGTCCCCATTGGGATGTCACAAGAAGGTTCACTGTTCGCACTCTGAGGGATTTAGGTTTCGCCAAGAACTCGATGGAAGTGGCGATTTTGGAGGAGGTGCGAGCTGTCCTCCAAATGTTTCGTGAGAAGGAGGCTACTCCCATTTCTGGAACGCATCTTTTCAACGCTCCCGTCATCAATGCTTTGTGGCATATCGTCCACGGCGAAAGATTCCAGTGGGAGATTCCAGGCCATGAGCCGGTTGTTCTTAATGCGGCTTTAAAAGTTCTGGAGTAACAAAAAAAGAAATCACAGTTAAAACTTTATATAGTCATTATCGAAACTCTTTAATTGATTTTTAATGTGAACTCTCAACTTGGCAGAAGCGTGATGAAGATAACCTCACGTGGACTCATTTTCGCACCAATACTTCGCTTCATCGCTCCAGAGTGGACGGGCTGGAGGGAGTTAGTTGAAGCAACAGACCTCCTGGAAAAATTGATTCTCGAGACAGTGGAGGAGCACAAAGCAAAATTAGACACAGCAAATCCCAAGTGGGTTTTTAGTATACAGTTTCAATTTCAACATAAACTTGTCGCAATGTCATCATTGTTTAAATATTTTTTATTCGTTTATTAGTGATTTTATTGATCACATGTTGAAAGAAATTAGTGAGACCACAGATCCAGAATCCTGTTTCTACAAAGAACTCGGCTGTAAGGTGTTTTTCCAAAGATTATTATAAATGTTCAATATTTTCAAAGTTGAAAGAATCACATTTCTTGGAATTGTTTTCAGACAAGAATCTGGTTGCTGTACTTGTTGATCTCTTCTTGGCAGGTCAGTGATACTCACACTCAATTGCCATTTTTGTATTCAATTTTACGGTGGACGCGCATATAGTCCTTATTCGCCTACATGCCCTTGTCCCTAATCATTATCCTTATTTTAAACTTTTCATTTATATATCATTTCAGGAACGGAGACATCGTAAGTACAAATAACTAATTTAAATAATATTTTAAATAACTAATTAAAAAAATGTGAAATAGTCGTCAAGTCATGGGACACATTTACTATTATTGTTATTTGTTGTTAATAACACATACTTGTTATTAAACGAGGAAGGTCGAACATGCTATCATGGATCTTGTTGTATGTATCAAATACTCAATCAGTCCAGAGGAAGTTGCAAGAGGAAATTGGACGTGTTATTGGAACATCTCGGCTTCCGTCTTTATCCGACAGACCAAAGTACTTGATTGAACTTAATTTTTTTGTAAAGCATTCTTAACTCTGAAGTATTTTTCTCTTAATTTATATACGATAGTATGCCGTACACCGAAGCTGTTCTCTCCGAATCTCTCCGCTTATCTGCGGTAACACCCATAGGAAATCCTCACAGAATGGTAGCAGACAAAGAGTTCCATGGCTACTTACTTTCAAAGGATAACTTAATTCTTGTGAACCATTATGGAATTATGAATGATCCAAAATATTGGGGGGAGGAAGTACTTGCTTTCAGACCTGAGAGATTTCTGAGTGTGGATGTGGATCAAACAAAGTTGAGGAGAAGTAATGAAGCTCTCATTTTCTTCTCCGTGGGGAAGAGGACTTGTCTCGGCGAGGGATTTGCGAGGGACACTCTCTTCCTCTTTGTCACAAGCATTTTTCAGAAGTTTAATATTGAGCCTGATGAGAAATGCAACAATCCGGAGTTCGAAAGTGAGGATGGGATTCTTCGCAGTCCACGCCCTTTCAAGTTTATTGCTACCTCAAGAAATACGGGATGAAATGTTTGGTTTAAGTTGGTGTATTTTCTAAATGCGTTGCATGCATTTCTGCCAGTTATTAATGGATATACTCGTGCACTGAATAGAGATGTATTGTTTACTAAAAATTAATGAACCAATAAGTACTTGATAAGATTATGGAGATTACATCCAAAGAATTATGCTAGTGTATATCGCATAATATTCCAACGTCAGTTTTCTCTCCTAAAAATTCCTGTATGCATTTCTTCCTTTAACTTTCACACAAATTTATTGGAGAATTAGGAGGCTCGCAGTTTGATCAAAGCAAAATTGTAGAATGCCAAGTGGAGTCAAGTTATCAAAGAAATTATTTTAAAAAATCAATTTTCATATAACATCGGTGGAAGCTTTTCTGCTTTTCATACAACATTATGAAACATCGTCCCTTACTCAACTGTAATTTGGCGTTCGCCAAAAATTTGTACCGGAAAGTGTTATAATGTACTCACTCACATAATACAGTCAGAAAATATGCTTTCAGAAAGAACTCACGCTCAACTTGATGCCACTGATTTAGTAAAGTCGTTCTCTGCAATGTCCTTGAGACTACTAAAACTTGTTGTTCCGTGCAGAGCAAGTGCTCCACTCATCATATTCAAGGGGTTTTACTTATAAGCTGCAAATGTGCAAAATAAAATAATTAATATAGTAAAAACTAAAAACTGAATGCATTGATTCTTCTCAAGATCATCTTGCAGGTGTAGAATTCATTCAGGATCTAAATTCATATGTGCTCAAAAATAAGCCAGCCAAAGGATGGAAAACTATATGCCTGGAAGGATTATCGATATTAATTACTACTTCAAGATCAAGATATAATCAGAAAACAAGAAATCATGAAATGCATGAGATAATTTTGCATGCATTTAAATTGCATTAATGCAAGATGCATTTGAAATGAAGTAATTTCCCTCAAGTACTCCTCATTTTTTCTCAAGGCTTGTTACAATTTTCAGTTGCGGCTCGCTGTATTCATGTGTAAAACATTAATAAAATGCTAATTTTTTTTGGTGTGAACTGATTGGCATTGGCAGACATGCTGCAACAAATACACGCTGCATTCTTAATTACAAATCCAGCAAAGGTAAATTCCTCGCTGAATTTATTATGCGTGTAAACCAGTATTGCAAATTTCAATCAGTTTAAGTAGCATCTCATTAAACATAACTCGTGTTTTCATTCCAACTAACTCGAACCATGTTTAAGTCGTGTTTTATTTTCTGATGTTAAGAGTAAAATCTTCATATTTAAGGCAGACACAATCTTACGAGTGCATCCAGCTTTACAATATACTCATCACAGAGAAGTTGTATTTAGATCCAGCTCTGAAAGGCTGGATTGTGATTGTGACTTGGATTTTTTTAAAAATTTAAAGTTTAGACTCGAGGAAAATGGAATTTTTACGGTTATCTTCGTTTGTGTTGTTGCTGACGTCCTCCTCCCTCGTTTACGGGCTGGACGAAGAGAGTGCGAAAGCGGGTAAATGTTTAGAAATCCAAAAGACAATGCCAGTGGATACAAATTGGGTATGATCACAGTGACTTTTATCCAAAAAAAATAATCGTTATAAACTTCATCTTTCTGATACGCTTCCTCTTCTTTTTTTTCACAGGTTGGAAGTTTAAGCGCTTTCTACGTACCAGCTTTGAGTCGTCTTGATCTGTACATACCGAACTGCGGCATATATTACAGGACGAGATTTCAAGGACATCAAGGAGAATGAGCTCTACTATAACGGCTGCATTAATTTTGGAATAGCCTCCGATGGAGGTTTCTCCCTGAACGGATTTAATATTCGAAATGTTTCGCTTCCGGTGAGGCCCCAGGATCCAGGCTTGGAGAAATTTGAGTTTGGTGGTGAAGTAGGTGAGTATAGAGCATTCAGTTTCGATGGAAAATTAAAGTTGTGAAAAAATTCACAATTTCAATTCAAGGTGCACTGCGTAATTTATTTATTTTTATATAAATTCTTTAGGATTTCGTGGCTACTGTCACTCAGTATTAACTGACAACAAGACATTCATTTTCCTGGCGTGTTGCTCCACCGGCGATCAAAGGCACTGGGCGGCAATATCCTCGCAAAGAGTATTGCCAAACTCAACTCTGCGGATGATACATGACCAAGCGAGAGCATTGGGGTTTGCGGAAGAACAGTTCACCGGGCTTCGTTACGATACGTGTTGAGTACAGGAGACATAAGGCAGTCGAAGGAAACTTGTAGCTCTGAAGATTTAATATTTTTTAATTTATGAAAATAAAGCAGTTGTTTTAATAGAAAACTTCGCAGAATAAACTATACAGCAACATGGAATATGTTTGAGCAACTCTCTGCAATATCATAAAAACACAAAGGATACATGGGAAGCCGTGTTTAGTTGCAAGGTGAAGACCAAAGCAAAGTTATGGAGTGTATTTTTGTGATGATGGGAAAAAGCCTTTATCGCTTGAGATGTGTGAAATGGATACTTCGGAAATTCAAAGTGATCACCCTTTCGTGGGAACTGAGTTGATGTCTATAAATTATGAAGCCAATATATAAAAAATTGCAGCTGATATCAGATTAGGTCTGACATGTTGCCTTTGCATTTCATAATTTGCTCGTGTTGGTGTCGTTATGTCTCAATCTCAAGCAGCTCACAAGGTTCCATGGACGATGTTTGCAGTAAAGACAACGAAGTTGGAAAGCAAGTTGCTGCTAGAAAATGCTTTTGGCATATGACATGTCATGTGACGTTAATTGTGACCTTGGTGATATGACGCTTGTGAACTTGTCGCCGATAGCACTTGCAATTACTATAAATATTTAGTGCTAATTAATATATTTTTATGATATAATTATTACAGATTTTGTTAGAGTAGTCATTAAATCACGTGATGCTAAACTAACGAATAGATACGGATATAAACAATGGAATACGAAATTAACAAAAATCAAGCATTAAACTTTGATTAATCTTGACGAGATTTTCAAGAGAATCTTCATCTCGTACGACATGCTCGAGGTCGGGGTCTAGACAAATTCAGAATGTCGACTATAAAAATGATATTATCACCTAAATGATTGCCAAACGTATTAAAATAAAGTTGTCGGCGCGTTTAAACTTGTTCGCATTATGTTGAAACTACTCGATCTATACTAAGAGTATAGATCTAGCACATAGCTGAATAATAGATTTATCCAGTTTTATTTCCATAATATTTTAAGAGTTCACATCAAAATGTCACTACAAATGTGAGATACTGCCACTGTATTAGCTATAATTAAATGATTGAAATGAATTTATGATCCCGCATGTACAAATGTTTTCCAAGTCTGGCCCGATTAAATTCGAGATTGAAAGAAAAAACTGCGATTGTAGACGAGCTGCGACTGTATTTGATGACGTGGAGAGCAGATAATTCTTTCAAGAAGGATGGAGTGGGGGTATGTAATGTAGGCCGAAATATTTTTTGTGAAGAATACGTATTTTATTAACGTATAAATTCTTCCAAATACAAAATTAAATGTACTGCTTGGAATGACACAGACCATAGCAATATTTTTTTATCTCTCTCAGTGCTTTCGAAGCGAACATCAAAACATCAAGACACTCTTGTGCGTCCCCAATTCTCACTCGTCATTCCCCCGTCCCAAGTACTTCGGATCACATTTGTCATAGTGGATTTGATTGAACTGCTCCTTCGAAAATCCCATGGACTCTACATGCTCATGAATTCTCTGCACTGTTTCCTTCGGCAATGTCGGTGTAACGGATCCAACACACCACGACATCTCATCCCCATTGGAACAGCAGAGCGTGAGGAAGAACGATTTATTATCTGTCAATGTTGCCCAGCATGTGCCATAAATCCCTGCAATTCAAAAATGACAACAAAAAAATGAAAATTCCTTGTCGTCTTGAATGATTTTAAAATTGAAAAAATAATAAAAAATATTTTTAGCTCACTATCATTCCCCCCACAACCATAGTAATATTCCGCCATGCCACGGTCCGTCATCTTGATATTGACTGCCATGCTTTTCCCGTTAAATCCGTATCCCTTCATTTGGCCTTGCGGGGACAATTTATAAATCACGCAGGCCTCATTGGTAAGCTCCTCTTCTGTGAAGTCCTTGGGATCACGATGAGTCAGACAGTCAGAGACCATGTATAAATCAAGTTTACTCATGTAACTATAATGTATGCGCTCCAGACTTGAAACCTGCAAAATTAAAATTAAAATTATGAAAGAGCGAATTAGTAGACTATCGACCATGTAATAGTAACTCGAAAATATTGAATGAACTGAGTAAGTTTTACCCATTGCAAATTGACAGGTTCAGACTTGGTGTTGTTGGGAACAAAGCATGTCTTCATCTCTTTCGCCTTCAGGTAGTCCACTCCACAGACCATGTTGAAGAGTTGCAGCAGTAAGACACCTGAAGTTACTAAAGGTTTGTACATGATGACGGAGGAAGTGGATTTTTGACACTATTGATTTGTGGAGGAAGCACAAAATTTCTTTGAACTTGTCTCAAGTAAATTGGAAAAAACGGAAATGCTTAATACATGGGTAAAGTTGGCTCTATTTATACGAAAGTTTTCGGGTGAAAATCAGATAAAAGTTGATTAATGACACCTTGAAATTGCGCACGTGAGACATTTCATTTTTAAACTGCATTTTATTACACATGACAATGTGGATTATTTATGGCAGATATTGTGGACTTAAACAGCTACGATTATCACTTAAACAGTGAGCGACTGATAAAAAAGCCGAAATTGTTCATGGCTTGTACTTGGACATGAGTTATCGGGTGGAAATGAGACCGCCTGAAGTATTACAATTTTTAAACTGCTTTATTTAATTAAATAGGCACATGTTATGTATTGTAGTCTATAATCTTAATTACAGATTTGTCATAAAATCACGAGGGATAATCGATATGAAACTAACGATAAGTGATTCCGCATTTTATTAAAGATGAACTCCACAGTGTGAGATGAAGGCTACAAAAACATAGTCATAAATATGCAGGCGACATCATTGGAGCCTCAAGTTGGCTCTCCACGCTCCTCCTTCCATTTTGAAGCTTTGCAATTCTCTGGGCCACTTACCTGTTTAGAGGACAGTAATTTCTTAATTCGTTTATTTTTATTACTCAAATGAACACGTGCATAATTGTTAAGCTTATATTGATTTGACGACTGTCTGGCAGAGTTTTAATTTGTTACATGACACGTGAGAGCAATTAAGATTTCAATAAGTGGTCTATAATGATCACTCGTTTTGTGCATGTAGTACAATCATGTAGCCTCATACAGACGTTTATACCCACTTCATGTAGTATTGGTTCAGGACGCAGCGACTCCTGGTCACTATTCTGCATTGATTTGAGAACGCACTGGTGTATTCGGTGAAGTTTTTTGTAAACACTAACGTCAAAATCGCTCAAAACTTTAATTTAAATCGTTAAAAGCGCGAAATTTCTAGCTGGTGTCCGCCTTTAACCATCGAGTGGATTTTAGAGATTGGTAATGCGCCTTAGCAAGCATTACAGGCCTAAGTGATGATGACCTGCCAGTGCTCTATCTTCAGGTCAGGGTTTCGAATTTCCAACATTTTCATCGAGGCTGCTGTAACGGTTAGATCGCCATTCTGGGTCCCCGTGAGTGATCTGTGCCGAATATCAGCTGGCAGCTTCTTGGTTTCGCAATCCAGAAACTCCTCATTGAATAGTTTTCGGTACGCCTTCTAAGGTAAATGCCATACAACGGTTTATACAGATTACATAGGTTACATGTTAGTACCAAATTTTACTGGAATCATTTTTCTACTGATCGTGAGTATTCGCACCAGCTTCTTCCGACTGTGTGTAGGAGAAACCTCATGTTTTGCCAAAGTTTTAGGCAGGTATTGTTAATGGGTCCTTGGAAATCCTTATCTTACTCGATTTGGTATTTTTAACGGAAGAGTAAGGTCATACGTATAAAACTGAAATAGCTTCATATTTTAATGACTTTGTCCAGGCTGACGTTTTCTTATGTTCAAGTATTCTAGAAAATTTGTTAGGTGTAGATCACGGGTTTTCTAACGATAACTCAGGCAGAAGGGAATTAGGGAAATTTAATTAGTTACTAGTTTTTTTTAGTAATAGTTAGTTATTGCTATTTTGAATTCTCAATTCCATTCTACGATTCACGAATTTATCAGACTGATTCAGACTGCAGACTGTTAAAGGGACAAATGTGGCAAACAAACCTGTCTCGAATCAGAAGCTCTGATATTATAATTTTTCTGCTGAAGTATGGTCACAAGTCACACAATTAATGTCAAATGCAATTTTGATCCATTTTGGGCTAGTTTTTAATGTGTAACCAAATTTGTGGTACGTAGTGCAGCTCATCAATTTTTAGTACTTTCGACGTTAGATTCGAATTAGTTGCATAAAATACTCTACATGTATCCATCATGTATTCCCCCTTTCGAAAATTGGAAAAATTATTTTTTTCCCACCATTTGGGGAAATTTTCATGGTGAATTTTTTTGCCCTGGAATTTTCTGCATGTCTGGGTTGAGCTGGCAACGATTGTGTTTTCAATTACTTCACGGACCGTATTAGGTTTTAGAGCTCCCTAGATTCCATCCACTCGTTTCCCATAACAATATGCTTTTAATTTGCGATAATGGGAAACTATTTGGCAATATATTTCAGCTGAAATTTTTAGATTTACATATGTTTTGTTTTTGGCTCCTAATAAGTCGAATCTTTGGGGTGTTGGCAAGCGCAGAGAGAAGGCGCGATGTTGGGGTGGTGATTGGACTGGAGTGAGTTTAATTATGAATCCAGTTTGTTCATTTAACTCTTTTCGCGGTGTCTGATTGTAATAATGTTTCCCACGTATACCAGCGTATGACTTGGAGAAAGTTATTATTAAAGTTCAAATAGAATTGGGTAAATTTTATTAACATGTAAATCGCTCCAAGTACACTAGCTCGTTGGAGGAGCACAAAAGATTTGTAATATTTATCTCCCTCAGAACAAACGAAACGAAAATCGGACATCAAGACCATCTAGTGCATTGCCCACCCTCACTCCACCTTCTCGTTTCCCAAGTACTTCGGGTCACATTTGTCATAGCTGATTTGTTTGAAATTTTCCTTCTTAAACCCCATGGATTCTACGTGCTTATGAATTCTATCCACTGTTTCCTTCGGCAATGTCGGCGTAGCGGCTCCAACACACCACGACATCTCATCCCCATTGGAACAGCAAAGAGTGACGAAGAATGACTTATTGTCTGTCAATGTTGCCCAGCATGTGCCATAAATCCCTGCAATTCAAAAATGACAAAAAAATGAAACTCTCCCGCTCTTTGTCGTCTTGAATGTTTTTAAAATTGAATTTTTTTTAGCTCACTATCATTCCCACCACAACCGTAATAATAATCCTCCATCAAAGTGCTCTTCATCTTGATATTGACTGTCATGCTTTTCCCGTTAAATCCATATCCCTTCATTTCGCCTTGAGGAGATAATTTATAAATCACGCAGGCCTCGTGCGTAAGCTCATCGTCTGTGAAGTTCTTGGGATCACGATGGGTCAGACAGGATGCCACCATGTATATATCAAGGTTACTCATATAACTATAATGTATTCGCTCGAGACTTGAAACCTGCAAAAAATCATCAATTCAAAGATCGAATGAGTAGACTATCGATTATGTTAAAGTGGCTCAAAAATAATGAGCCAGCTCGAGAAATTTTTACCCATTGCAAATTGACAGGTTCAGGCTCAGTCTTGTTGGGAACAAAACATTCCTTGATCTCTTTCGCCTTCAGGTAGTCCACTCCATACACGAAGTTGAAGAGTGCTAGCAATAAGACAACTGAAGTTAGCAAATGTTTGTACATGATGAAGGAATGTAGTGGAATTTATAGAGAATATTTTGGGTTTTTTGGGGAAGCACGAAATTTCTTTGGACTTAAATTCTCGAACTAAAATAGTTTATACGTGGTGGCAGCGTACAGGTGGCTCTATTTATACGAAAGTATAGTCGGATGAAAATCATATAAACTTTAATGTAACCATGAAATTGAACACGGGGGATATTTGATTTAAGCGTTTTATTTCATGTGACCTTTTTATCTATCTCGGTGCTTTGGGGGTTAGATAGTTTTTACTGTAGTGTTTGTTGCAGCTAAGCCATGAAATCACGTCATAATGACTATCATCGGTATAAAATTCTCAAGTGGAATCAGCAAAGAGGAATTAATGATGTGTTAAATTTATGATAGGAGATTCTTCAATGGAAAGTTTATTGAGGAGCTCGTAAATTAGCTATAACAATGATGTTGTTACTGATTGCCGCGCATTTTAAACGTAAGTTTCTGGAAATTTTTCGCATTACTTTGAAACCAAGGCAAGAACGACATCATGTGCTTACGTCAAATGAGATTTACAAAGTCGTATTTATCAAATACTTTATGAATTCGTATTAAAATGCCACAATTGCAATATTCATGCATTGATTCATTGAGTTTACAAAACATAAATTAATAAGATCGATTGGCGAGCTTTCTGTTTAATAAAAATTTACAGAGAGTTGTTCATTCGCTCTTTATGCCAGAGCCAGAGGCATTGCGTTTGGGCGACTCGACAATTGTTGACTTGTTGAGATCAGAAAATGCATTCAAATATGATGGCTTGATATATGCTTGCCCAAATATTTTAGTGGAGTGTTTATAAATATCATCGCGGATAAACCATAATAACACTTTTCTCCAAAAGTGACTGGAAGGGTCTTCCATGCTGATGCTTGATTTATACATTTGTGCAAGGGATTTCTAAGTAATCCGTGCATATTGTATAAGCAAACACGGATTTTTTTCGGGTTTTTTTTATTCAAATTGTGAATCACTGCAATCACATAAATGTGCTGCGTGCAATGACAAAAAAAATATTTATTCAAATTCAATTTAGTTATCCCGATCAGAGTAAACGAAAAGAAAATCGGACATCCAGAGCATTTTTTTATAACTCGTCTTTCTTCCGTCCCAAGTATGCCGGGTCACATTTGTCATAATGGATTTGTGTGAACTTATCCCTTGAAAATCCCATGGCTGCTACATGATCGTGAATTTTGTCCAGTGTTTCCTTTGGCAATGTCGGAAAAGGGCTTTCTACACTCCAGGACATCTCATCCCCATTGGAACAGCAAAGTGTGACAACGAATGACTTATTGTCAGTCAATGTTGCCCAGCAGGTGCCGTCCATGCCTATATACAAATCAAAAAATGAGATGAAATTGGACAAAACTTCAAATTCTTGGTCATTTTAAAAGTTTTGAATGTTTTGGAAAAATTGAATTACAAATTACAAATTACAGCTCACCTTTATCAAAAGCGTAGTAATACTCTTCCATGCCACGGCTCGTCATCGCGACGTAGATTTTTATGCTTTTGCCGTTGAATCCATATCCCACCATTTCCCCAGCAGGGTTTAGAGTGAGAATCACACAGGCATCGTACGTCAGGTCATCATGTGTGAAGTCCGCATAGTCACCACCAAGTAGCGCTAATGCCATTATGTACAGATCATGGTTACTCATATAAGGATAATATATTTTTTTAATACTTCCAAACTGCAAAATTCAAAAATCAAAGAATGAATTAGTGGACCATTCATTTACTAAAACTGTGACTCGCAAAAATATTGAATCAACTTTTGAGAAATTTACCCACTGCACGTCGAGAGGCTCAGGCTGAGTTTTGTTCGGCACAAAACATTCCTTCATCTCTTTCGCGTCCTTTGCAATGTCCACTCCATAAACGGCGTTGAAGAGTGCTAACAGCAACACAACTGAAGCGACGTAAGTTTTAAACATGATGAAGGAAATCAGACAACTTTCTAGAAAATACTTTTGTTCGGACAGAGTATGTAAACTTTACGAAAGCTGGTGTCAATTTGTCTCAAAAAGCGACTGGCAGAGACAAATAGTTTATGAATGGTGGTCGTGGTGGAGGAAGTCTATAGCAAAGTAATTTGTCTCATAAAGACCAGTCGAAGGTTATTGTATCCTTGAGAATTACAGGTTATGTAACAATTTAGAATAGATGGTCTGTTTTATTACATGTTACAATGGGCGTATTGATGTTACTAATGTAGTCCGCAATATTTTTATTGCTAAAAGTCATAAAATTAGCTAATACCGTACGAAGATAAATCACCATCAAAAATTTACATCGAAAATTTGGGACAAAGTAAGTACGCATTAAAGTCTAATTATGAAATTAGTGATTTGCAACACGCACTAAGGTGGAGGTCAATTCATTGGTATTGGTAGGGCAATTCGGGAGCGAATTACAATTCCCAATTTGTGAAGTTTCGAATACAATCCAATGCAAGGAACCAACCCCTCAATTTATGACTGAATTGGGTGGATTTCGAATTAATATGACCTTCCTTGGAGCCTCTTTGGATCAAAATTGGTAAATACTTTGCTGAGATTGCACCACCCAGATTACACCAAAGGGTCTATACCCGTTTTTAATCCTCGTTCCAGGATGGCATTCCTGGGTTACACGACAAAGGGAACAGTTGGTGTTATGGGTCAAGGCAGAAAGATCAAGGAGTCCGTCAATATTCATGCAAATGCAACCCTGCCACGAGGAGATAATTAAATTGATGACAGAAAACACGTAGAGAAATAAATTTACTCTGTATTAGCCAAACCACTATGCAAGGTTCCACAGAGTTTCACATGCAGACAACTCGTTCATATCTACAAATGTTCATTCTTTGTTAGCTGACCCAAGCCAAGCCACTTGTTCCGTTCGGCTTGGTTTTCTAGCGAACCAAAAAAATTGCTAGGATTGGTGAAGCTTGAATGTTGGTTCGATTGCGAAGCGAACAAAGGTTTCTTGGTACGGCTTGGCTTGTTTATATAAGAAGCATTGTTTTATGGGAAATGTATATTCATATTAGTTTTAAGGAAGGTTTGATTCAGGATTAGCTATTAACCAAAATTTTGCTTGTACTGGCTCGGCTCGATATCAAACCAAAAAAAACCGGGACTGGTTCGGATTTGTTCCCTATGGAATCAGAAGTTTTCTTGGCTTGGTTTGCTGACATTCATGAACATGTGTGCCATATATCATATAATGCCACTTCTTAACTATTACTCGGGAGGCGCGACGAGGATAGAAAATTCTCCTTATTTTTTGTATTTTTATTCAGCACGATCTTGCGCATTGGAGTTATTTTCACGTGTGCGATGTTTCGTGTTGTCCAAGTATGCAAAAGTGTGACCTGGAGAAAGTTATGCAAGTTCCAATTGATTTTTATTAACGTGTAAATGGTTAAAATTACACTGATAACATGTACTGCGTGGAATGAAAGAGAATAATGCATATTAAACCCAATCAGGGCAACGAAACGAATATTAGACATCAAGACATTCTGCCGTAGCGGCTTTTTTAGAGCTCCTCTTTCTTCCTTCCCAGGTACCTCCAGTCACATTTGTCATAATGGATTTGTGTGAATTTATCCCTTGAAAATCCCATGGATGCTACATGATCGTGGATTTGGTCCAGTGTTTCCTTTGGCAATGTCGGAAAAGGGCTTTCTACACTCCAGGACATCTCATCCCCATTGGAACAGCAAAGCGTGACAACGAAGGTCTTATTGTCTGTCAACGTAGCCCAGCAGGTGCCATCCATCCCTTCAATTAAAAATTGAATAAGAAATTTATAAAAAAAATCCGATTCTTTGTCATTTTGAATGTTTGAGAAAAATTGAATTACAAATTACAGCTCACCTTTATCAAAAGCGTAGTAATACTCTTCCATGCCACGGCTCGTCATCGCGACATAGATTTTGATGCTTTTCCCGTTGAATCCATATCCCACCATTTCCCCAGCAGGGTTTAGAGTGAGAATCACACAGGCATCATACGTCAGGTCATCATGTGTGAAGTCCGCATAGTCACCACCAAGTAGCGCTAATGCCATTATGTACAGATCATGGTTACTCATGTAAGGATAATAGATTCGTTTAATACTTCCAAACTGTAAAATTCAAAAATCAAAGAATGAATTAGACCATTCACTTACTAACTGTGACTCGCAAAAATATTGAATCAACTTGAGAAATTTACCCACTGCACGTCGAGAGGCTCAGGCTGAGTTTTGTTCGGAACAAAACATTCCTTCATCTCTTTCGCGTCCTTTGCAATGTCCACTCCATAAACGGCGTTGAAGAGTGCTAACAGCAA
>JAQFZW010001170.1:0-31878 GCA_034687055.1 Heteromurus nitidus
AATTTGGACTATATAAAACGGGTTTCATATCGCATCGCATACACAGCAAATGTGTTGAAATTGCAGTCCTTGGCCCCTTGTTAACTGTGAGATAGATGACCTTGATTCTGTTATGAAAAGAGGATACTTACGAGGCAACCGGCCCCGATGTTAGATTTTATATCGCTCCAGATTTTGCCCACTTACTCCTCTCCATGTATCAAGCCAATTCTGAAATATTGTTTTTGTAATGGGCAACGATTCTGGAGAAAATGCCAAAAGACCGTAATTCCAGAATCAAAATCTGAGTTGGTAAATACAAAAAAAAACATGGGAAATGAAAGGTTCGACAGGTCTAAAAAGGACTTTATAGTCAGCGATAAATTTCAAAACATAATGGACAACAACTGTTACCACTGCAAAAGATTGAAAAAGGTTTGCGTGATATCTTTAGCTCATTTGCATACGACGACCTTTTTAGACTCGTAAGTCCATTGCAAGGGATTTCAATTGTGACAAGTTTTTAAAAATGTGATAATATCTGTCGAACCTTTTATTTTCCCATGCTTTTTTGTATTTACCAACTCAGATTTCGATTCTGGAATTCCAGTCTTTTGGCATTTTCTCCAGAATCGTTGCCCATTGCAAAAACAATATTTCATAATTGGCTAGATACATAGTACATAGAGAGGAGTAAGTGCGGGCAAAATCTGGAGCGATATAAAATCTAACATCGGGACCGGTTGCCTCGTTAGTGCATAAGTGTGGTGCTGTCCACGGGTGTCGGGATATCATTTCTGCATTTTACTTTACGTAACCCGTTGTAGCCGCTTTACGTGAGACCCGGTTGACTTGACTTGTTGTAGAATAAAATTTATTACCTTTGCCTTATGGAGCTACGACGTTATACTTGTTAACCTTGAAATCCAGGGTTTGTGTCATATTTCAATATGATCAACGTTATCGACAAAAGCATTCCCCAATTATTTCCAGTTCTTCAACCGTTACGGTGTCTACACAAAGTACACAAGGGTTGCCTCCGAAGTTAATTCTCCACACTTGATCCAGAGGATTGCTCCTTTTCACAACTGTCAGATATCCAGTTATTAGACGACTTCTGGACATGATTTTTCTAAACAAGTTAATTTAGAAATATATCACGGTATCTTGGTTGTACATTTACATGGTTCTCGAGAATATATTATGGTGTCTTATTTAAGCACAAATTGTAAGTACAAAAGTGCATAAGTTAGCATATTCGCTTCTCGTCAACTTTGTAATGAGTGATGATGACAAAAATCATATATACATATATGATGCAGTTATGCGGTGTGGGGTATAAAAGACAATTAATAAATCGAGATGCGCATCATTTATGCTCTGATTAACTGCAGCAACTGGCGATCTGTTTAACACTAATATTATAATGACCTGACTACGATTCATGTGCTCCCTGAACTTACTAATAGACGTATTTTCCAACTCGGAGACCTTGGAAGTCGAATGGTCGAAATTGCATACAACTCGATTTAATTCCTTGTCAGATTGACTAGTCTTATTCTCAAGTCTTGACTCAGATTTGATTTTCGAAAGCACATTGATCTGATTTCTTTAGGAAGCACGTTCTGTAATTATTCGATTTCATTAATCTCCAAAGGGGTTCATTTTAATCGTGTACGGGCGATCTTTTTCGGGCCGTTTCACGATAGACACCAGTTCATTGATGTTGTTCGATGTAGTAGGATTACCCTGGCGCAAACCTTCTTAAATATAAAAATAAAAGCGTATTCATATAAAATATTTCAGAAAATTGCCCTAGAGATGTCAGTATTTTAAAATGCATTTTATATTTAACCTTTTAAAGCCTGCAGTAGTAATATCGCAACGCGAAATTCTCTCACTTGCACAAGATATTGATTTTTCTTACAACGTTTCGACCGTAGCACCTCCTACCATAGAAACATAATTCGTCTAGAAAGTAATACAAGTTAATTTGCATGTAAACCCCAGTAAAAACTTTCTAATAGTTAACTCCCACTTTCAACCAAGCTTAAAACTCAAGTGGCATTGGAGATATCGCTGGGAAGTTTCCTGATTGATAATATCGGCGATAGTGTCGATATCGCGAGGTCTTGGGCCTTGTGTATCGATATCGACATCGCCAAAAGTATGACATCAAACGTGGTCCCCCTCTGCAATGCTGTTATGTTGGTTTTGAACTTTATTCGTACTGGAGGAGGAAATATTGGTTTAGAATTGACGTCCGATTATTTATGGACCGTCGTGACAACAAACTCATTGTGAAGGAATTCACATCAACGTTGCCGAAGCTTAATTAACCTGAGCTAAGCTTTGTGAATTGGGCATGAATAAACATAGTAGAACTGCACATATCTTGGTTCGCGCCATAATATGTACTGAAACGTAAGGATTTTCGTTACTATTCATTGCCGTAAATGCGGACGATCCGCTGTGGTTTCCGAATAATATTTTTCCAGGAAATATAATGTGGGGTTTATGTGGAATATAAGGAACCCAGCGGCGTACGTCAACCATTTTGAACAACATATCATCGATATAGCAGCAACTTGGATTTCTGGTCGCGCTGTCGTCGGTGGATGCGTACATGTTTTTCTATGTGGATAGCACGAACCGACGAACGGTTGCCGATGGGGTTACTACATGAAAATTTGACTAAATTTAGAAATAATTACTTGCCGCCGTTCAACATATCACTATACCAAACCTAACAAATGCAATGTATTTTTAACAAGAATGTAATAGATTTCACTACAATCCCTTTTGATGGAGAACTCAAAACTGTTTAGAAGATAAGTAGAAGAACACTGGTTTCTAAGAAATATCTTCTTTAGCTTTGATTTTGTTAATACATTCCTAAATTCAACAAGTTTCCGTCTCTTTACATTGTTTTCAAAGTTTCAAATTATTAAGTGTATATATAAATACATATTCTATTTCCTTAAATCCTTATCGTGCACCTGTGTAGTTTATTTCGGAATTTAGACACTTGCGCCTGTTTATGATATTGCATTATAAAGTAATGTTTGTGTATTTAGCTGGTATTTTGAAAATTTTGAAATAATGATATTTCATTTTTGAAGTAATATTTGTGATGCTTTTGGCTGGTATTTCGAAGACTTTGAAAATTTCAAACAAAGGTTTATTGACAGTCAAAAATCAGAATTTGAGCCTTTTCATGGCCTTTTAGACCCGCCAGAAGGTGAATTTCCACAGAAAAATATTTACGCAGGTTGATATATCGACCGACAGAACGTGGTCCTTAGAGTTGATAGATTTTGCCCATATACGAGCTTGGTGAAGGCATATTTTGAAAAAGTTGAACGATGTGGCTGCTATAGGCATAAAATCACATTTTGACCGTTGACACCGTTTAGAAGGTCAAATTCGAAAAAGTATGTACGTATGATGATATATCAGATCGAGGCGAATCGAATGATATATCACATGCCATTTTGTTGCTGTTTTGAAAACATAACGACCGTTAAAATGTGACGGTTAGAGTTGATCAATTTGACAATCTTCCAACTTACGATTAGAAAATGTTTTGACATTGACAGTTATCGTGCGTACAGACGGACGGTGTGATGCTTATGTTGATGAGAAATATATGCATTCTAAACTTTACTTCTTGCCTGAGTTATCCCCGAATTATGCTACCAAAATATCAGCAATACTATTGGGGATATGTATCACTATCGATGTGTTTCAAGGATTTTGTGTAGAAAACGAGAAAAGTGCATCGCTTCCGCGATGTGGCTTGCAAAATTATCCAAGTATCCATAACGCTAATATTATCACAAGAGGTAGATACATAGACGTTTGAACGCTCGTCATAAAAGCTTGTCAGACTGTGGAAGTACAAATTAGTGAAAATCGGTGTTGTTTTGTCATAATTTTTGCAAGTTGAGATAAATTAGCATTGACGTTACATCTTCTACCTTGTCCATGCATGTTCCCTGTGTATTTCCGCATATACTGAGAATAGGCCTATTACTTGCGGCAGGACAACCGGAAGCAAGTTTTCAGAATGTTTATCCGTCTGTGCGTTACTACGATTGCCCAATGCCAAGGTATTTCATGATCCTATCACTAAGGAAGTGATGGATTTAAAGCTCGTAAATCTTGTTAGGCTTGACGTATAATTTTAAAACCTTTGAGGTGTATATATATTATGAATACTCCATACTCCACCTTCATAATTTCAATGTGTCTCAAAGTTTCTGCTGAAATATTTTTATAGTTTAGAGTAGTTTTTATTCTTTGAAATCAACGCAATTTAATTGTGAATGTGGCGAAAGAAGTCTAAACTTCATTTCATCTTATATGACACGAATTTTATGTGGGCAACTGAAATCTCAAATTCAGCAATATGAGTTTCTAAATCCGTAATCCAGACTGACAATCGAAGTTGCTCTCCAGCTCCCGATCAGACTTCGGCATGTAATCGAGAAAGAGGCGAATCATAGAGTAAAACTGAACCTATTCTACATCATGTAAAAGGAGGGAATTCAGTAACTTCAAATTTTTTGACGGTTAAGATATTATAGACAAATAGAAAAAACCTAACCGTCAAAAAAATTTAAGTTACAGAATTCCCTGCTTTTACTTGATGTAGAGTAGGTTCAGTTTTACTCTATGATTCGCCTATTTCTCGATTACATGTCGAAATCTGCTCCCGCCGATCATCGAAATTGATATGAATCATGCATGCTCTCAACAAAGTGTGTCATGTTTGTTCTGTTCATTTCAAGCTTAATTCGTCGACATTATTTCACGATTTTAAAAATCTGTGGGACCAACATCAACGTTTTAATCAATCAATTAAAAAGCAAGAATGTCTTTATTGAGTGAATAATATTATTCGTATTGGGATGGTTAACGGGAGGCGAGGTCATGTTTGCTATATAATTTATCGGTCAAAAGCTTTCTGCGAATTGGTGCCCATTCCCCTTCGTCGTAATAAACAATTATTCGTATTATTTATGTTGAGCTAACTTTTTGAGTCCGCGACAACAGTCTCCGGGGTTATAATTTTTTAATTCCAAATAAACGTGACGAACACATGATATAGATTTGCGACATTATTCCTGTTTGAAATCATGATTGACTTGGGTGTATTTTGAAATTGAAACCATAGTTTAATTGTGAACAATTTCGGAAAATAGATTTCGAAAAAACAATTTTGTAAGTTTATACAGTGGAAAGGTATCAAATAATACCCCATATCATCATGCATGTCAGTTATATTTGAAAATATTGACAATAAATTTAGATTCCTAATAGAGGTCGCTGATATTTCCCATTTTCGAACTCATCCAAAATGTTCACATACTTACGTTACACCGATTGGTGAACCATAGCTTGAAAGCCTCAAGCCGTATGGCAGCTATAATCAAAACATATATTTGATCTCCGACGCCCTACATAAAGTGGATTGGAAACGAACGATTCGTCGTCGAATCGAATGATCGGTCATATAAAAACGTAACTTGGTTTTGGTATATAGTATCTATCGATGAAAATAGATTTTGAAAAATTAAACTAAAATTTAAATTACGAGCTGTCAGTTTCATACAGTAACCTTCAGAGATTTTGAAAATTGAAATGGTGTGGCTGTTATCGTGATAACTGCTAACAGACAGATGGACGGCACTACTGCGTGACCACTTGAAAACAGGCATTCAGCTGTTACAAATTATATAGCATGTAGACATGGGTGGCCGGTTGATCATCCTAGAACTTCTCACATTGTCAGTGATTTCATTGTAAATTGTAGCAATAAATTAATTCATTTGCATTTGTTTCAATCGTTTGGTGATTTTTTCGTGAGAAATAAAATCGTTGGGAGATAGTTGTGTGGAGTCTAAGGAAATACTCTTAAATCTATTATCTTAATTTTCAGTAAGTATGGGGAATTTCAGAAATATTCCCACGCGAGGATTACTATGAAACGTGTTACAAAAAGTGTAAAATGATAACCGGAATAAGACCAGACAAATAATGATATTGCAATGTTTATTTTCGTGCAAATATTGCTCGAAGATCTTCATGCACATACATGAAGCAGTTTGAAAATACCTTATTGTCGAATCAAATCAGCTTAAAATATCACTTGAGCTACCGAGTTTTGAAAGATTTATGTCTCTATACAAGTCCACTGACAGCCCTTTCTCCACAAGCAGTTAAGAGAGGAACAAAATATGAACGAGATGTGTTGCAACTTGCACAAAAATCCTTTTCGCAAAGAAGCGCAAGTGAACATCGTGTCGTTTGCATGAATGGCACACACAAACGATACGACACGCAGACAAGCTTGGCAAAGAAACTGATTGTGTGCAAGTTGCACGTAATAGGGAGTGAGTGTAGTTTGCACAATGCCCAGTTAACAGCTATATAACGTACATCCTTAAGCCCTATCGACGCTACATAAATGCACACATTCATCTGTCTATCTAAGCGACATAAGCATAATATTTAGAATACCAGCAGCAATCCAACGAAGACTTTGTTCATGTATAGAAGACGTAAGCGTGTGTGATGAGATGAGTATTTTCCACTGGCAAGACGTTCACGTTCACAAGCATACAACATCTCCCCACTCACTTCAGGAACGACGTAATATAAACTGTTATTACGAGGAGAACTCTTGTGGAAACATTTACTTACCAGTTATTGTTAGTTAACATTACGTGCATTTACGAACGCCTAAAGATTTTTGGTGTGTTGCTCTTGCTACTTACTGTTGCTTCTGCTGCGTGTGTGGCTGTTGTTTATCCGCTGTCAATAGCCCAATACAAGGTCACCCTTCCCTTTTTCGCTCACTCTCCGTTTTCGCAATAACCACTTCTCCTTTTCTTTTGCTCGCTGCGCTGTCGAGGAATTCAAACAGAGTCGAGAGAAAGAAACAGATAAATGCTTGATGACCATATTGAAAATTGCTCTGCTGCTGCTGCTTTGTAGATTCGTTCAACCCTAGCCTAGGTGTAAGCAGGCGCTCAACCCTAGGGTACTGTTGTCTCCTTTCAGCCATATGACACTTATGAGGCTAGTAGCGTTTAAAAGTGAACAACGGTAGCAATATTAAGCAGGTATCATTGTACACATAAAATTTATGTTAGGATATTCTCCCCTGGAATTTGCATTTGCACAATAATCTCATCTGAAGAGACGATGTTTGCAAAAGGGTTCAGTGATTTAGTGAGAATTCAGTTCCTATCATTGTACACGTGTTTTCAGCTGGAAGCCATAAAATTTACGTTGAACTTCCACACAGTCTTGGTTCTTGGGACTTCCCTCACATGTGCATATAAAACAATCAGTTATTTACAAGGCCGTTTATACTTCAGACATGTGACATATAAAATGTACCGTTTCTAGGATTGTATACAAGGAATTTGTGAATTATGAAAAACTGTTATTAATATGTTGGTCGTTAACGATACTGAAGTGTATATTTTGAATGTCATGATTGTTCTGAAATCAACTGGATGTTCTAGTATCTAGTCTTGACGGTAGTTACATACATACAAGTTATATTCGACATTCCATTCCTGCAACTTTTACAAAATCCTAACACCAATCAGAGATTATATTTACCTGTGTATGGAACCTTGTCCATAAATTCCATTATTCGCAGTAAGCAAGTAATATGCAATTGATGGGAATACGGAATAGAAAGATTCCATAACTCCAAAATGACTTCGTAGCAGAACTTCAGTACACATGAGGAAAGTATTCAAAGCTTCCGAGTTTATTGTCACCTTTAACAATAAATCTCAATCGTAATCGCGATCACAGTTCTGAGTAATCTTTTCATAAACCCCGAAACTAATATAGCTTCGTGAATCTATTTCAATGGACTCTTTGAATACACCAATTGCTTTCTATATGAATCCGAAACGCAGATATATGAGATTAAACTTCAGTGATTAATGCTAATATTTTTCTGCATCTGCTCCATGTCGCCGAACATCGCAAGCTCGAAATAAATGATGGAAGTGGATCCGTTAAATGTGGCCCCGGAAACGGAAAAATCCTTGAAAGTGCGTTTCATAGTGATGATATGCATGACTACTACTGCGTAATTTCATATTTAACGAATTGATCATAATATGACGTAAGAGCTATTGAAGGTAGAACCTTAACACAACAATTTTGCAGTTGTCATTTACTGACGAACAGAATTTTTCACTCTTGTAGCAACTTCTTCTAATTATTTAAGCAAGATTACATTCAATATATTATTTATTATCTGTTTCAGCAGTATTGAGACGATTTGTTCCATCCAAGGTACCTGCCTCATATATTTAGTTTTTCATACTTTGAATCATTTATCACGTTGAAATTTTATTTCGAAGGAAATAAATACCTGCGAAATTACCGCGATGCGTAGATGATTTTCCTGCAGGGGTTGTAGCTCTGTCGTCAAATCGTCATATATCCGTACTCGACGTTATATTCCTTTTTCAAATATATACTTAAAAAGTATACAACGTCGAGAACAATTGCATAACTAGGAATTCAAGTTAGGTGGTAACCAAAAGCGTAAAAATAAGAGCAAGTTTATTAATGCAACAGACAAAATTCTTCAAGCAATTTCATTGTGAAGTTGAAGTTTGTATTGCGCAACACACTGTTACGTCAGCTCTGTCAGTCTCGCTGTCAGGTAGTGGGTGTGCTCAACTCTTGCTCTGCAAAAGATAGATATATCATATTGCACACTTCGCCTGAAAGAACGAGTGTATTGAGCATAATAGTGAAGCCTAATCAAAAATGTCATAATACAAATGGTAAATCGGCAAGATCCGCTTTCGTCTCTGTTCCCACAAATTACTACTGTTCTCACCTCCCGCAAACGAAACCGATTGTTGATTATGAAACGTAGGAAACTACTGTTTCATACAAGATTCTTCACAAACTTCAATTCTATTAAAATTGTTGAAGATATTCAATTTTTATTGAAAGTGTTGCATCTTGCCCCTTAGGGAACAAATATTGTGCATAATCCTATGTACAAACCAATAACTATGATGACGATGACGGAGATCTGACCTATCGAAATTTTTCAATTGCTTTTCCAAACAAAAGATACGAGATTCCGCAATTTTAATCGAGCCTCTAACCAACTGTTTACATTAAACTTTGAACTTCGTCAGCAATCTTATTAGTAAACCTGAAAAAATTAATTTAGTATCCCAAGAGTCAAGCACATGTAAAGTTCAAATTATTTTCGTAGTTCCACTTGCTATGCAGTTCTGTTTTCAACTACAAGGTGAATGTGACTTTTTCATGATAATGTATGGTTGGACTTGAGTCTTGAACGACACAACGATTGCATAAGATTATGCAACAACGATTACTTTAATCTATAAAAATCTTTTTCTTCAGATATTCTTTCCACAGCTGTTGATATAGCATAGATATACGAGACGAACTGTGAGATGTATGAATGTGGTTTGTCCATTTGCACATATTTTGCGAGAGATGCAAAAGCAACAACGCAATGTACACAACTATCATCACGTCACGTTGTCTTGCAGAACGCGCTCATATCACTGTACTACTCTTCAGGCATGTTTCGCATTGCATTTCTGTGTTTGTGCTGCATTATTTCCCACATTGTGTGATGCATGCAATCAGAAAGGACAAGAGTAACGAACGGCTGCAAAGTAACAAAGAGAGAGAGACAATGTTAACCACAATTCGCGACTTGTATTGCTGCAATATTACTAACGCATGATGGCATCAACAGGTTTTAAAGCTGTGAATTCCTCTACATCAACTAGTAAAAGTACCTTCGATTGCTTTTTTTAGGTGGAAGTCCATCCATAAAGCTGCCTAGTGTTCGGAAGATTACATGACATGCCACGCGTTGATATTTTGATATCGAATAATTTTTCTAAAGTTTGCTTGGTTACACGTATTTTCGTGTACATGAATGAATGAAATTGGCAATTGCTTTGAAGCTCCTCCACACATATACAGTTTTGTAATGTCATGCAAAATTATTCGCTTATTTAATTGTAATCAGTCAAATAGTCCGCAAACTATTGAAGATCCCGATTAATCAAAAAATTTGCTTATTCTTCGCTAATAATATAAAGTCCCAACATTTTCTTGATCTTCGTTAGATTTCAGGATGTTATGAAAGGCTTTGAGACCGTCCACGAAATCACAATGTAACCGCAACAGTTCCAACGCTGTTTAAGCTCATTTTGAAAAGGAAAACAAAGTAAGGAGCAAGCATACCGTGTAATATCCTTTGTAGAACTTGAAAAGTTCTTACTAGACCAAGATATATCTAAATCGCCTACGCTGGGATATGCATTGAAGATACAATCGCGAATGAGATTTGCACATGCTGCAAAACATTAGCAAGCGAAAAGATTTGCCAATTTTCCCTTTTCACAAGAACTCTTCTCATTCTCATGTACACGGTTAAGTTGGATGACAGCTGAGTGTTGTTGGGAGAGAGACAACGATGATGATGATGAAGAAGTAGTAATATCGTTGCATCCATTATTATGGGCACACGCCGTGCTCGTCGTGTGTTATAATGACTTCTTGCCATTTTTATCGTTACCTTAACGCTGACGCAAGTTACTTTTAACTTCTTTCAGCGTTTCTTGTCTTCTCTGCCATTATATAACACTATAAGAACTTGCGTGAAAACGAATAATAGCATTTGATAGGTAGGCAATGCAATGTAAAGAGCGAACGACATTGCAAATCACTCATGTCCGTTTTGTAAGTCATTATCGTGTGTACCCTGTTGCCTAATTCCGAGAAGTTGCACAGTCGAAAAAGGGAGGTGTAACTCAGAAAAAAAAATAATTTCTTGCTGATTTTTTTTTTGTGAATAGCATCAGCGCTAAGACTTGATGATATAGGAAAAGTATAGTGAGGTGTTGTATATTACTAAAAGCACCATCCGCGATACATCTAACATTGAGAATTTAAAAAAAAATCTTTGTACAATCAGCCAGAGACACGTTGCAGAGTAATCTATTCTCAACGGTGTGTGGACTTACGCAGTTTCTTGTACAATGCCAAAAAAAATTTTATGAAACCACAGTGAATTACTGTGAGAACTGACCTAATGAATTTGATTCAGATATAAAAATGTAAATAAATGATTTCTGTTTTGATCATAATCATGCGTTCTAATTAAATATTTGCTTTTAAATGAACACATTTTTACCTGAAACTATACATAATTTTGTTTACTTTTATTCTCGGGTGTTAGCTAACCAGGGGGATGGAGCGATTTCAGAATTTTATGTTATAATGTGCATTGCCCTATGCCGAAGTTCCCAACATTTCTTGCAGTTCCTTTTAAAAAATAAAGAGGCAGTTGTCAAATTTATGACGGTAGACTTTGACATGAAGCGAGCTAAGATGAAGCTAAAAGGTTTACAGATTAAAGTTTTTCTTGATTGCATATCATTGCATCTCTACGACAAGTATTACAACATGCATTTTGTACGCATGAAGGGTGCTTTTGTTGGGGTGAGCAAAGGAAGTACATTTTAAATATCCTTAAATGGTCAAATGTTTTGCATAACACTATTATTAATTACTAATGACAAGTTTTCAGATGGACGAAAACAACTTCATGATTTTACAAATCACATGATGGCCGTACGTAATGCGCTGCTTGCACATATGCATAAACGGTTGACGCTCACGTTATAAAAGTTGATACCGTAGGCAATAAACATTTAATTACCAGTATGGAATCAAACACGAATGATGATTCAAACAAGTTGGGAAAATTTGGGGAGAGAGAGGGAGAGGATTGGACCAGCGTGATAAAATGAGGTGAAGGAGACCTTCTTTATGGTTTGGATTGAATGGGCAGCAAAGTACGGTGATGTTAGGATGTAAAATGTTACTATCCCGCTCGTTGGAAATCATCTTGAAGATACTAACGATAAGTTGGTGCATGCAGTTGCAGCGTTGAATGTACTTTTCTTATGAACTGGTCACTTCAATTACGATATTGTTCGTTGTGTTGAGTTTTAAAGGACATTAACTCTTCAGAGGTCCTGAAATGGTTGGAAAATAGGAGAACGAGGGCCTATTGAACTCCTTCATCGACGAGTGTCCTTTGTTGTTCGTAGGACTTCGTCGAAATATGTATATAATTATGGTAGGTATACCGTGACCACTTCTTGTATTATTATATCAGAATTTTAATGGCGTGTAGGCAATCGTATAGTGGTCAGTTTTTATTATATTTTACTTGAGATTCCTCCGCTTCCTACATTCAGCACAATTATGCAACAAATGAATGAAATATTTATCCTCAAAGTTGAACACTGAGAAATCTTTTTTTCGGAGAAATTTAGATTTAGACAGGTTCACTTTTACTTGATGCATGTTCACGTTGCCAATTGACGCAATGTAGTACATCTTGGAGCATCAATATTTCTCGGGAAACTATTTTTGTACTTTTCGTTTTAGTGCAAAATCGTAAGTATATTCGTATTTTCCAAACACATCTAAACTTATATATATTGTCCACATATCTTACTCAAAACTCAAGTCATGAGTCGTGAAGCCTCGCTATTTCGCGAAAATCACGTATTTATACATTGCATCATGGGGTTTTGCTATGAAACAAAAAACCTCCCCCGAGAAACTGGAAGATTTCTCCTCTCGCAAAGGCATCATTCATACGAGTACAGTGCGTACGGTTAAGATAAAATCCATTTTGAAGAAACACGGCCTCAGCCGCTCTCTCGCTGTACGAGTATTCTTTGTTCAATTTTGTTGTGTAGCTTTTGTAAAAGGTGCTTGCGTTTCCACTTTGCATACAACCCATCACCATACACGGTTCGCGCTTGCTAATGCATTCAGTAGAATCAATCGATACTCGTTCCTCTGCAAATAAAGCAAAATACTTCGTACCCTATTCTCACTTGGCAAACATTCGATTATGAAACACACTTATGTACAATTATAATAAAGTATGAGGGAAATTGAAGCCGTGGCTTCAAGCAGATTGATTCTTCAGTTCAGATAGTCAGCAATACATATGATGTGAGTATTACATATGCAAACACACAAGTGTTTTGTCGTAAATGGAATTTCGAAATTTTTAAAAAATGTAGAACTTCCTCACCTCACATTATATTTGCAAAATGCAGTTGAACAGAGTAGGTCATGATGGAAATCAAGTGGGAAAATTTCTGTTTGGGAATTTTTAATGTATAATAAAAAAAATTGATTTAATTTATAACCTGTTACGACATTTGTCATATCAGCAGAGTTTGTTGTGCAGAGAAATTATGAACCAATTTTTATTTGCTCTAGTATTTATGCATTTATGTTGGAAGGAAATTTTTCTTGTAAGCTTGCACTTGACAATTGGTTAAATGCAAACAATGAAAAAATGGTATCAGCACACATGCAATACTGCAAGTCCTAGTTTAAAGTGAGGAAGATTATTGTCCGTCCGCTTGTTTAAGCTTCTCTTTCGCAAAATCCCATCATCATGGTTTCGTTTTGTAGTTTGACACAGTTTTTTTTACCCTCCTGTCAATTGTTTTGTTTTCTTAACAAACAACAATTTTTTAGGATGCTTTCATGAGACGCCATTGCATAACTTTCCTTATGGAATGTGATAAGCTGGGAACGCTAAAGAGAGGCTTTGGCAATAGTAAATAGTAAGATACCGATAACAATACTAATGATAATGCAATGTCGTTGTGTCAAGCTTACGAACTTCACACAACGACACCATTTCATCGTGCGTCCGATATATTTTTTTCCTGCGTGTACACTTGGTATTATTTTATTATTATTTTTTTGCATTTGCTCCCAACTTTGATTGCTTTGTTGATTACACCTTTTTATTCGTAGCAGTTTTAAGACTATCATTTCATGGGAAAGATAAATGAAGTGCAGCGAGTCGAGTCGACAGCTATAACTCTAGTGAAATGTCTCTATATTATATTCTCGTGCAACATGTCAAATGAGTGGTGTTGTTGTTGGGTATTACGCAAAAAGGGAATTATAGTTTTGCGCAGCTTTTGATGGGATCGTGGGTAAAGTCGCTAGAGCTGTTGGAGGAGGCACACGACACTCAACTTTAATAATACTCACAATCAGTGCATTTGCTTGACAAATCGTTTGTAATGTATTGTTTGTCGGAAATTTACAATTTTCTTGTCATTATAATGGCAGCTATCGTGAAGCAGAGAGTAATTAGGCTAGTTTTTACGACGATTCCTTGCATTTATTTATGTGCATATTTTATAGTGCTATGGTTTCATTTCATTGAATTGCACAGCCACGTTCTTCATGAAATGAGTGTCCCTTTTCCCATGTGATTCTTGAATGGTTTACTTTCTTTAGCACGCGCTTCTCACTTGCTCGGATTGCATAAGCGTATTTTTCCGCCTTTGACTTTTTGTCGAAGTGTGTGTACATAATATTCAGTCATTCCTGCCGTTTCATTGTACTTGGGCTGGGACTCAATGTTAGTGGAGCACTGGGGCGTTTGGACCCCCGTATTATTATGAGTCTAAAAAAGGGGTAGGAACTGCAGATTGATTGTGTTGATATGCACCAACCGCTTTTTAGCCATCCCTGTTGCATTGAGCATCTTGAAATGGAAGGCAGCGACACGGGAGCTGGGATAAGTGACAACGAGACTGCAACAATGCTATTGTTACGTTTGACTAATATGCCACTGTATTATATAATTCTGACATTTACATTTCACCAAAGCATTTGTCATTTTGTACAGTACGCCAATTGAGAGTAGGTAGGTGTATCCTCCACATTCGAGATGTAGTAATCGTTCACGTTATAATACAACAAGCATTCAAATTCCACACCATATCATAAACATTATATAAGTTTCATCTTAAACTATGATGTAAAGACTACATTTTTGTCATCGCAAAGTAAAAATGTGATGTGGTCATTACAACCTATCAAAGAATAAAAATTTAACGAAATATAGTACAGCTTTATATCAATTCCATGCCCGAGCAATATCCAGCCAACTACTTAATTGCAATGATGGTTTCTCATTTAAGTAATATTCGTCTCTGAAATTCTCAGAGCATCCATAAAGTAACCAAAATTTAATGTGATCCTTTTATTTTTGTTGCAGGTAAGAGATCGGGCCACTTGGTCAAATTCCGCCGAACAAACATTGATGGTAACTGTACACCAGGATGATTGTAAGCAGAAAAAGGTTCATGGAAAAAGACTATTAACAAGCATATTCACAAGACATTCATTATCACAACGGCTACTTGTAGAAATATTGTATTCTCGAAATTCTCCATCCATTAAGCATCTACGGTTTCATCGTTAAGGATAATATTTAAAAAGTGGCTAAATGAATGATCTTCTCGAGTCAGCGATGAAAAGAACAATTAAATTCATACTTCCAGTAATACAGTCAACGCCACCACAGGGAAAACGGTGTCCCTGAGAATAATTATCACTTGTTGCAATGGGAACTTTGAGAATTCATTATTGGTTATTTTTATGACCAGAGAGAAATAGGAGCCATGAAAAAGAAAATCTGGATGTGCTCTTATAGTCACGCACGGTAAACCAACTTGGATTTTTACAGGGGCGTAATCCCTTCCAGCTTCAATCCATTACAAGTTGACTGGGAGTTTGAGCTGAATTTTTTAAAAATATGTAATGCTTGAAGTGTCGGCTTCTCTACATCACGACATGCAACCATATTTAAAGAACCAAAACACAAGATGTGAGAGTTGAGCTTCCTTGTGAGAAACAATTAGGACCATCATTCAGTATGCTTGAGCAGACAAAGGGTTCCGGTTTCTCTGGCTAGAGCTTCAACTGATTCACATGCGTAGGGAATCAATATATAGGAAAACCAGACATTTTTACGACCGAAAATTATCTTCAAAAGATTCCTTCGGTGAGCGTCTCAAATATCTGCTACCCGCACATCGTAACTCTCACTCTTTTTTTCGAGAGACTTTTCAAACAATCTTCCTACTTATGACTAATGGTTTCTCCAAAAAAAATTAAAGGGCAAAGGGAACACTATTGACGAAATATGAGAGAGTTTGTATATTACGTGAAAAAAATGAGTTGTGCGACTTCATTGATGATCTTCCGTAATTTCTTTACAATCCTTTGGACACAATCACGTCTCGCTCAAAATCTAACAAAGAAGTAAAAACTCTGAAAAGAGAGTTGTATGAGATGCACAGATGCCGAGAATAGATCTTGTGAAAATTGAAGCTAGTAAATTGACTACGATCTTGTTGGACTTTTTCTTCGATTGGTCAGAATTTTGGTTTGATAATCTACTTAACCGATATTAGCCATTGAATAAGCATATCATTTTTGTAACGGGTCCCCTACGAGAAAAAAAAATTAGAAGTGGGTGTTATAACGTGCCTCTTCTCTTTTCTCAAGGAAAATAAAGCTGGGAACTAGCCTTTCCGACTGGGGGAATAACGAATCGTTAGAAAACAGTGTCTCTAAAGTATGTGACACAAATGACCCTTCATGATCATCAGGAGGGATCATTAGAAAAGTTCCCTTTTCCCAGCGAGAAAATGCCGCCTTTCGGCTCCCATATGCAAACGATATATTATTTTCTTCGTGAGAGTATCATCATCAACTTTTTTTTACAAAATATCCCTGCTTATTTATGCACTCCTTTCCCTCAAAGCCTTCCCTGTTCCGTAGTTCCATCATTCCTCGTCTCTCACTCTCGCTGTCAGCAAGGCCAGTGATCCAGGGGCATCTTTTAAGAACGTCGCATCTCTCTCACTCTCTGTCGCTCTCCAACTTCATGTGTACCCTGGGATTTTTGTTCACTACATGCGCTTTTGGGAAGTATACTTATGCACTTTAAGTTTACAAGTGTTCAACAAGTCCTTCGCGTATGGAATTACTTACTACCGCAACATATCATAATACGAGATTCGTGTAACATATTGCTCGATGTGATGATGTGAATTAGAGGAGACAAGATGCAAGATAGTTGCACAACGCTCTAACCCTTCGATTTGACTGAAATTTTTTTACACTCTCTCTCTCTCTCCTTTTCTTCCCTGAAATTTAATACTCGAGAAAGAACTGTTTGGGAAGAGAGTGTGAAGTTGGAAATATAGTCGTCATTTCCATTCCAGTCAAGTTTAAAACGTATGTTCATGTATTATGCACAAAAGCCGTCATGTGTAACTTCACTCTGAGAGAGAGAGAGAGTAAGTAAGACGCAATCACGACGAAATAGTAGATCCTACTTCTGCTTTTGCCGTTTCGTGTTTTTTTGAAGATGAGTAAAAAACCAACAACAATTGTGCTCCATTTCACTTTTACATCTGCGAAAGTAAGGATATTGGGCTGCCAGTTATCTATCAAGGAACTGAGGAAAACAGATGCGGAAAAGCTGTTAGATTTTTTGGGCAGGTTTTCAACTTGAAATCCCACGCAGAGTGCAGATTTTTGTTTGTTTCATGAGATGCTTCACCAACAAACAATAGTCTACGTAATATGTATGTGTATCGTACTTTTGTTCGTTTCCAGAAGAAGAGGTGTGTTTTTGATATGTGATCACTGATCATGATGATATGCTCCTTGTACCTCAACTTTGTTTCACTTACTTCCCACCGAAACTTCATAAACTTTTTATCCATACTCCTTTACTTTGCGAAGCAAAATTAATATGAAATACACACAAACACACTCTCCCTCTCTCCCTACCCTCTGCTCCCTTTCTGTCATGTTGTTTACTCATTCACTAAAGTAGCCCGTTTTGCCACTGACACACTGACAGATCCAAAGTACGCCACTTCGTATATAATGCAACAAAGGTGATGTCTGCGAGCAAAATGAAAAGTTATTCCGGAGATTAAAAAATCCGAGTACGTTGTGTGAAATGCGGGGAATTAAATGTGTATACATGAAAATCCATAAACAAAGGGAAACAATTTGTTCATGAGGTGGAGATGCCCAGGTCCCACGTCCCAGACTGCCTGATGGAAATTGGAAGGAAAAGTTCTCGAGTTCATTTCCATCTCGACTCGAATCTGCGCATTTTCTAACAGGCCTTTTCGCTTATTGTTCGTATATATCGCTGGTCAAGAATGAGCGGCTGTAGATGAGCTCTGTGCTCATTTGATGTGTCAACATCCTAGCAAAAAAATACACACCCTTTTTAAGGTCGTTGACGTGACGGGGGATTATCTATGGAATCTTGTGCAAATTACTCCAACGACCTAGTCTCGACTACTGTCTGGTACACTTTATAAAAGTGATGCAAAATGAAAATGATAGCATTGTTTACATTTCGGCTCATGATGGCTATTCAACTACCTGCAGTAGCGGTGATGATGGGATTGTCTAGTCTCAAAAAAGTTTCTCTGGAGAACCCAACTCTGTAATTAGGGCTCAAATGGTCTAGTTATCTTGTTGAATTTTTACTTCATCACATTTTTTCCAGACTGAGACATTCAAATTGTGGCATTTCTGAGTTGTTCCGCGTGGGAATTGGATTGCTACGGCTAATTTAAAGTGCGTATCTATAATACCTATGCGTAATGGGACTTTTCACTGCCTTTTGTGTGAACACACCCAAACGATCATCGGTGGATTGGGATACATTCATGTTTTATGATTAGGTATTCTGGTACAATTTTTGGTTCAAAATGTCAACACACTTTCTTTATAAGTAGGCCGAAATTGCACAAAGCACAAGACAATGCAGGAATAATGGGGATCCAGACAATGAATAAAAAATAATAATGATACATTCATACTCAAAAATAAAAGTCAGATGAATTTTATTCATTTTCAGACAGGAAAGTAGACAGGCGAAAGCTCATAACTTTGTATGTTTACAGGAAAGACTTTCATAACAAGTGCGCGAGTCATTGTTTCTATTATTGTTATTACTCCTCTTCTCACCGAGATTTCTTTACCCTCATTCATTTTTTATGACTAGGGCCTATCTAGTATATATGCATTTAAGACTTGTATGTATTTGCTTTGATGCCTCCAGTTTTTCAACAAATTTGACTCGAAGATTTCCAAATGACAGCCGCTGTACCATTATTTATTTGTCCCTTAACATTATTTTGACATTATCGCGCATACTTCGTATAACGAATGGTAGGATAATTGAAGTTGAGGTTTACTTTCTTCGAAGTTGGCGTTAGCTATTTGTATCATTTTTATTAACACATGTAGAAATGTGCTCTCCTCCAGAAATCTCTCGTTATTTACTATTGGAAATATTATGGGAGAATCTCAAACATCCTGTCAATTGTATAAATACTATAAATTTTGGGTTCATGATAAACTCTTGTTTTTACATTTTCGGCTGAAAGTTCAGAAACCACGTGAAGCCCCATGTTTAGGCAGGTCTATTTAATGTATCTTCTTCATTTCATTATACGAATTGGAAATGAGAATGATTATACAGCGACCTTTTCCAATATTTCTTGACTTTTTTATTTAAAGGCATTTAGTCCATGGTAGCTTACATGGTAGTGATCGCGAATGTTGACAATTGTGCAGCGTAACAAACACATCTTAAGTTAAAAATAGTTTTACGCAGAGTTGTATTCGCGTAAAGGTAACTTGAATATCAATTAGTTTAAAGGTGCAAGTTTTGGAACTATCTGCACATTTTTGTTATCCTGGCCATGCTTGATGTTAAGGCCCCTTATTTTCTTACAACGGCCATACACGAGCCAAAGCATGTTATATGCGACTTGAGTTCATTGTCCTCTAATTTTTTTTTTGGTAAGTGTGAATGTACTGCATAAGCAGAAAGGTCAATATAGTCTTCTGACGCTGATTATATTGCGATAGTAAAAGGACTCGGCTGCACAGTTAGTGACTGTAACTTGAGCGCTGCAGCACTTACCTTTGTGAATGTGAGAGAGAGAAGGTTATGTGCGTAACACCTCGCTCTGCACTTAGACGTGCATATTGCATGCCGTGAATTAATTTACATAAACATTTTTGTAATCTTCAAATCTATTCGCATTTTAATATTTCTCAGAGACTACATTTTCAATTTTGGAAGGGGAGAAGATATGAATATTGCCAAAAGGTGTCCGCGTACATATATACTCCTGGACCTTGCTTACTCCACAACTCCACACTGCTCTCGTGGTTGCGACAAATTTGAAACTCATTTCAAGTGCAGAGTTTCTTATCGGGAACAGTTGTTTTCTGCATGGATATTTGACTAGCTGCCAAGATTTTGGCAAGTCGTACAAAAAATTGAAATTTTTACTGCGTGTCACTCGCTCGTTGAAAGGTGGAATTTATCTAAATGTTCAAAAAAAACGGAGTGTGACGAACACACAGCGTTGTCACTTTACGAGATGTTCAGTGAAGTTTGCAATGATAAAGTACATCTGTATCAATGCAATGTTCTATCTACCTTGGTCTCTGTGTGTATATATATTTTTTGAAGGGAACAGGAGTCGTTTATGCGATGCCATTGGACTTTAAATGGTCCAACTAAAAGCTCACTCACGTTTAAGTCAGATTGGGATTAAAGTATTCCTATAAACCTACAATCACACACACAAGCGTGTCAATATCAGCTTAAACGCATCACATACATGTTATATTGCATATTAATGTACTACGTGAACGTGAATGTAGTCACACATGCACTTCGTTGTTTCAAAAGGTAATCCACACTACTACCGACTGCGCTTTTTTTGTATGCCACAGTTCTTTACCTACTTACGATGAGGTAATGCATCATATCGTGAAGAAATGAAAAATTAATGAAATATTGCGACACTTCCTTTCCCATTAGAAATGGAATGGGAAAAAATGGTTAGCTACGTTGAACATTTCATTTATGCTCTTTTACTTTATGAATTATGATAATGCTGTGATGTACACTTTTATGTATTCTGCTGGGGAACAGTTACTGGGAATGTTTGATGCACCCTCCTTTAACCGATGCTGTCTTTGGGAAATACTACTTCAAATTGCTTGAAATGATGACAAGTTCTTCGCCTCACTTCGATTATTTAGCAATACTTCGATTCAAATTTTTGCAAAAAAAATTGAGACAGGATTATCTGAACAAAGAGCGGGACGCTAAAGATTATGTTTTAGCATTTACCTTTGAAAGGAGCATTTACCTTTGGAAAAAAATAAGGTGACTGACTCAGTAGGTCTATGTTGCGATGACAATATATTATTCCTGATAAACAGAAGAGATGGACAAGGAGTGGAGGAGTGGATGTCATGCTGCATTATTATTATGGCATGACTGACAAGCAGAAATTGTAGGCAAAATGAGATAAACAAGAAAACAAGTATAAACATATTTTTTTCCACTGCATTGCGTAGTGAGAATTCAACTTTAAGATTACTGCTTCTGAATTACTTAACGTTGCAACAAACAGCAGGAGTAATCTTGGCGATTCCATGAAGTGTGCAAGTATGCACACACACTGAAAAAAAATCCCTTTGGTTATATCCACTTTTATTTTTTGTACTGTTCAGGTACAACATAACGTCAATGTGCATGTATGAGATAGTTGATGTCGTTAAGTCATCATTATTATATAATTTTTCGCGAATGCTTCAAGACAGCTACTACTATTACCTTTTACCTTGCGTTACATTACATTGACCGCTGCCGTTGTTGGTTGTTCGTTCGTTCGTTGCTCTTGACTTGTGCAATCCTCCTCATTATCATCATCATTCCTTTTGATCATGAAGCCTACTCATTACCACTCAACATTTTTTCTTGTGATTTTGTGCAAGAGAGCGGATGGACAAATGATCGTATGCAGATCTCAACAAGACAATGAATGAACTCTACCTTTGAAAAATGTAAAGATTGAGATTGTTTTCCATCCTTTTGCGCGCTGCATAATAGAATAAGGGCTCGTGGACGATAGTCGCCTTTAACTCACGTCATAAATAAATGTACAAGAGGATCCTATCAACAAACTCTGATGGTAGTGACCATATTGTAAGTGATATGTGATATGTTTCTGTTGATGATGCTGCAACCGTTGCTTATCAAAACAATTTTTATGTGTACACTCCGAGAGCCTTTGATCGCAAAGGTTGCATTGCATTGCACTTGCCCCTTAAACTTCTTCATTGCTGGTGTTGCGTCATTGTTGTGCAGAAATGTACAATCAACTCAACCTCTGCTCTACGAAGTAAAAAGATGTACGAAACGTGGCTGGGGTCCCTTTAATAGTTCTAGCAACAAGCTAGAGAATGTGAACTATATATATTACTTATTATACTGATAGAGTAAAATGAGTTGCTATAGTAGCTCTGTAATAGTTGTCTCCATCTCTGCTGCAATAGTATGCAACGATGAAGGGATCAAGCAATTCTCTTTGCTCTTATGCAATAACAAGAAAACGAGTTTTTTTGACAAACAACATTTTTGTAATGCCTTTTGGCACGGTTTCTTATCACTTGCCCTTTGAATTGAACAGTGTTAATATCACGTTATCCTATGAAATTGTGGAATTATTATATCTTTATACTTTCTATAGACTCCAATAATAAGATGAAACACAAAAGACGATCTCTATGTTTACCGCGAACAATTTCGCGATATATATTGATCGTTTGTTCATGCAGTTTTTTTAACCATGTCGCATATTTATTCCTCTCTTGTTGTGTCCAATGTAAGTGTGCACTCACGACGACTGGGAATGAATATTTAGGGGGTAAAAATCGCTAAAATGCTTCACAATTACGATGCCATTCACGAGGAAAATGAAGTAGGCGTTGTGTATCTACGTACGCACTGGATGAGAGCCCTTTACTTTGAATTCGTGAAATGAAGGGACAACATAAATATATCGTCATTTATTTTCTTGAGGGGAGACTCAAGATCTTTGTCAGAGCAGGTAGACAGACAAAGGCACAAGAGTAACCATAACAATGACCGCAAGATAGAATGAGTGAGACAAAAGCAGCAGCAGTAGTGCAACGGCAGGGCATTGACCATAAGATTATGTGATCTTCTGATGTCGCAATCCTGATTATTTAAGGAGAATCATTTTTCTCTCTCTCTGCCTTGCCAACCTCTCTGTACGGCATATTATTACAGTGTGTATGAGTAATGTTCTCTCTGTGGTAGAAAAATTTGCAATCCATATTGCACGTCATTCCGACTGTCTCCTTTATGATAGTTAATCTAACTTTAAAATGATCAGAAAAACAACCCTTTTTCTCTCCCTCTCTCTCTCCCTATGCTTTGATTTGAATGTTTAAGCTTATTGTAAATCAGGAGAATTTATGATTTGTAGTTTTGTATTCATTAGCATTCCCCTCAAATATCTTGTGCAGGTTCGATAATAATTACTTTATCCCAATAAATTGGCGGAGATTGGCAGATACCACTCTTTCTTCCCAAAGACAAAATTTAGGGAAATATTGGCAATGAACAAGATTTTCATTCCCCTTGAATAGAGTTTGTCAATTTGATTCTCGTGCGGGGAGCTAAATCATTAACTTGAGTTTCGAAACCAGCAATAATCCATCTTCCCGTGTAAAATGTTTCACTAAATCCTTATCATCCCATCAATGACTAACTTTGCACTCAAAGTATGTCAGGAACAAAAAGCGGTCACAACAATGCACAATAGTAAAAGGAATTTGAATGACGGGAGCGCACACCTCCCAACATTATAGCCACAAAATAGATATATATTGCTTATATATTATGACAAACATTTTATAAAAGTTGGTAGAGAAAAGACATTTTGGTATGTGTGTACACACATGCAAACTATATGAAATCCGTAAATCCCTTTACTCTTCATTTTCCAAACGTACACGTTTTTTTCTCTCTCTCTTTCCACAATAACAATAACATTATCTCAGCGTAAGTAACAATGAGAGAGTAACACGAGTCACTTGAAATGGAATAATTGAAAAAAGCAACACTGTTTGTTTACGATCACGTAATGCATTATGACACATCCCACAAGTGGAATTCAAACGGAGTTGTACAATTTTTTTTCTCGTTTTATTCCTTTTCCTGTGCGAGGATGCTCCTGCTGCTTCATGTACGTCTTGCACAAGCATTTCACTGTGAATTGCATAAAATCATTACCAACGAGAGAGCCATTATGTGCGAGAGGATTTTTTTAAAGGTTTGAATTCCCATTCCAATTCGATGTGGATAGGGACAGTGTGTTTTTTTGTATCTAAAAAAAGTCTTGCGACAGAACCACACATAATTTTCCCTCTCAGTCATGAAAGTTCATAGCTCTTCCCCACATTATTCATCATTATCAATGTACTAATGCAATATTTTTTTTGCTATTGGTGTGTGTCACACTTTACGAGCCTGCAGGCACACTCACTCACTCCCTGCATGTCTCCCTATGTGGATGCATTGTTTATATGAGTTTTTTAGGCCTCAGTCAGACTAAAAAGCAAAAGGGGTTTTCGAATGAGAAAAAAGAGCACCATAAAAAGGATTGATTACGATGTTGATAGAGGAACATCGTGTTCTACTGCTAAACCGTGGCTTGCTTCTTATCTTGAGCAAAATGACAAAATGTTATATATGAAGTTGTAAAATGAAGTGTAATGTAACATTGTATGTTGTACTACATTTTTTTATCGTAATGCATTTTCTGGCTCGTGTTGAGGAATGAAAAAAACGTAACGTCATAATTGTATCATAATAACAATAATAGAAAGATTTCATGACCAACAGCGATGCAGAAGCGATATAGTTTTTTTACTCATGAAAGGGTTTATAATGGCAGTGCCTTTGATTGTAGGGATGATATGAGTCAGTGGGTCTATGTGAACGTCTATGTTCCTATTCCTGATTGAATTGACTTGTTGGTGTGTGTTTGTGTGTGTGAATAAAGGTAAGCTATAACGCAATGTCATAGCATAGAATTTTTTTTATCATGCACAGACTATTGCACTAGGAATTTTGCAATCTTTCTCTCTCTCTCTCTTCAACCCAACAGTTGTTGAAATGGTAATAGGACAAAAAACCCAACAAACTTTTGCTCCGATAACATTGCCATTTCAAAGGTTTTATCTCTCTGCGAGTGAGCACAGAGGGAGGAAAAATGCGTTGTGTAGGAATAACTAGCAAATAAATGGAAGGCAGTAGGTATATAATGTTTCTGTAATACGGTCGTCGTCGTCGCCTATTCATTGTCAAAAGAAGTACATCAAATTATGAATTAGCGTAGAAGCGACAAGCTTTTGGCTCGTGTTATAGCGCAATATAAGTATACATGTATCCACGTGAATAGGAGGGAAGGTGTAACTATGCTCTGTAATAATATGGCAAACAAAATGTATTGCAATTGTGATGTGAACAAGCACGAGGAATCATTATAGTGAATCAAATGTTGCGTTATCCTGCATCCGTTTGTATTATCATGTGCTCGTGCTCGCGGTGTGGTGGTTTGGCGTTGTTGGCTAAATGCGAGTGAAAATTGCCTGCACTTGTACCTTGCTCAAAGAGGGTTTTTGCAAGAGAAGCGAGAGAGAGAGAAGTTTACTTCACATCTTCCTAATTTTCCTCCACTTTTATCTCGTATTCAGTGAGTGTCGTCGTAATAAACTCACATTGCATCTTCAAAACTCCTTTTCAAAAGAAAAGTGAACAGAGCGGAGATGACATCACTCTCATTAAATTATATACGTTTAAATTTCTGAAGTCGTCATCATTGTCATCATATCAATTATCATTACATCCTTTAAAGTGAGCAAAAGGAGAATTTTTTTTGATATTTTTTTTGTCTATCTCGATTCTCCCCTTCATCTCCAGATGGGGTTGATTGTTGATAGAGGAATCGACTGTGCTGCTGAGTCCAACAGATTATATAATTTCTTTTGGATGACACAACAATGCTTGTGGACACTATATACTTATCGCACCATTCTTCATCCCAATTGGCATATTAGGGGAAGACATACTACATACATACAAACATACATACATTTTTTTGTGCGAAATATCCTAACCTAATGCCAAGTAAGTAAGTAAGGTTTTGGCTTTTAGGCAAAACTTGTTTTTGTTTTGCCATTGATGCTGATGATGATGATGACGACGATGATGCCACCCTCTAGTCTATGAAAGATATTATGGTAGAAACGAACTGACTACTAGCTGTCTGATTGTCAGCCAGACGATCTAGCGAAACCCAAGCGCAAAAATGTTTGTTCGTAAAGCGTGTATAATTCAGCAATCTCTGATACAGCCTAGAGGAGAAGAGCAACTTTATATGCTCTTATGATACAGATAAAAACTTGCGAGCGTAAGTAGCATATAGAGAGAGAAGGCTTGGGATGATATAGGAAAACAAAGTTGCGATATGACAATGTGATGTTGGTCGAGTGAGTTCCCATCCATATGCATCACGTTTTTTTCTGCTTTTAGTGCATAAGGCAAATAGCTCCACATCAAAGTAAGTAAGTTGGTATGTAAGTTAGTAAGAACTTGCACATGATCATCATTATATGTTGAGAATGTATGTGGTTGTATCCACATTTTTCATATACGGCTTGACGATGTACCAAAGTTGTGTGCCTACCAGAGACAAGGAACGCATATAGCCGCTGATTATATGGGATAGGATGCAAAGAGCTCCTTTGCTAAACTTTACTCCTAACTTGCTGCTCTACTCTTCTGCTTCAAAGGAATTATACATGTTACAATGGGCTATTGGTAGAGTGGTATAGAGCTCCTCTGCGTTTCTCAATGCAATGTGTATGCTCACTTGGTGGTTTCTCTCTCAGTTGTGATTCACCGATCCGGCTGGAAGCACGTTGCTGTCGAATTTGTGTTTCACGTTTCGGCTCTTGAGAGCATATAGAAAAGTATATATTGCATTTTACAGGAGAAAAAAAATACCTCTTCTTCTTCTTCTCTTGTCACTTGACTTTGTGACTGACTGAACTAGACGTGGTTTCTCATTCACTGCTGAGGCAGACGGAGTTGAGCCAGTGTGTTATTTTGTATACACCAAAAGGCGCATGGTTTTCTTGTAGGAGATTTTGAGTGTGTGATGATGTTATAGGCCTTCATGCAGCCGACAAGGAAAAACCGAGTTGTCAGTCTCAACTCACTCGCTGTTGGTGCACGAGCAAGTCCAGGTTGTGCTGTCTAATATAAACAGGGCATTACTAGAAAAAAACCATTGACCATATCCCAGTCAGAGGATAGTGTCACGGGACAAGTGTGAGTGGATAGATGAAGAGAAAAACCTTTAATTGACAATTAATAGTGAGTGGCCTCCGGTCAAGTTCGGTCAACAATAGAATAATTAATTACTTTTCATTGGAAAAGGGAGAGACAGTTTATTGTGACAATTTTGATTTAGTGAGGATTTTCGGGATCAGATTAGGATTTTTTTTAAAAAGAAAACATTGGATAAAGATACCCCACCGAATGGAATGCTATTGTGTGGATTTTTATTATTGGATTTAGTAGCCAAGGTCGGATAATTTCATAAAACTGGGAAACAAAAGTGATTAAGTATATTTCAACATTATTATTGCAAAAAAGAATTGTGTGGTCAATATATACATGGGCCTTGATCGGATTGCAAAAGTGTCGGTGCATAAAAAAATCAACAATTTCTCTGCTCCTTTTTTTATCTTGGGAATCATAAGCTCAGAAGGATTTGTGCGTGAGGAGAGTAACTTGTTCTCTTGTGTAAAGCCGTGCTTGTATTTATATCCTTTAAAATAAAACCTGGAGTTGTCAAGTTTCCATTTTACTTTGGACGTACTCGTTTCGGTTCAAGGGAAAGTAGTCTCAAGGTGATTTATTCTCAAAGTGCTTTCCGGGGGTGGACTGAGCTTTCACTCATTGTCCCGCTTGGAGAAAATTGTTGTGAACTTGTGGATCGGTGTTTCTCAATTTATTCGTTTTTCGAGTTTGATGCATTGCTCTCTTGTAAGATTGCATGGAAGTTCTCTCTTTCGTGACAGCTTCTTCCCATTTTAACAGTATCGGGTGAGAGCAGTGTTGTGTTATGTGTCTGATTGATTATTGATGAACATGGTGGCACGGATCATTACGCGCTATCATTATTCACACTTTGTCACAAAACAGTGTCAACGACAATTATCAGTATTGGGAGAGGAGTATAGTGTATAAGACGTTCATTGCATGTTTACGGGATCTCAGAACAGTTTGCGCAGAGAGCTTGACATTTTGTTTCTTCGTGAAGGGAAATTTCGTTTGAGTGGGCAAAATGGGAGCACAGATTGAAACTTCTCGTGGTGAAATGGACCAAGCTTTAAATTATTCCACATCTGGGGAGAAAGATTCTTTAGTTATTAGTGTGATCAATTGTGCCAGTAACAAAATGGAGAATGGGTCTGTGAGCTTAAACGGTGATGGTCACCGCAGCAGTAGTCCAAGTGGAGCGCTAGCCCTCAATTTGAAAACTGTCACAGTTTCCGGACGCTCAGAGAAGTCACGGAGTCCGTCTCCCTTTGAAGAGTCTCAGCATTCCCCTCAATATTCTAGTACCAATACCAGTAATCTTAGTAATACCAATAGTCGATTGTTGAAATCAGTACATCCAAGCCCTGCGTCGAGCCCATCCACAAATCCCTCGTCGTCGTCGCCAACATCCTCATCCTCTCCCGTCGTAGTCAGCAACAACGAGAGCAGTGAAACTGCCACCAACCTGAGCACAAGTTGCCGGGACACGGTGATGAAGTCTCCTCCGGTTCCAATCCATCCAAAACGCCGTCATCTGAACAGTCTTTCCCATCATCATCACTTTGTTGGGTCTGGGAGTAGGAGAGTGCGGGATGACTTCCATGACGAGGAGCATGAGGAAGACGGCGTCGATGCTCAGTCATCTGAAGCTGAGGAAGCGGAAGTTGCCCTTGACTTGAGTTGTCACTCAAAGAGGAACAGAGCTGTGGCTAGCGACAACATCAGAGATCTGTCACATCGCCGTCAGCTATCCTCAAGCTCGAAATCGTCTTCTTCATCATCTCTCTGTGACTCCATTTCCCCAGTCGCGATGCTCGTCGCTGCAAGGTCAGCTGCCGCAGCTGGCATGCCACCATACATTTTCGACCATCGCGACAGTTACGAAAGGGACTCGAGCAGTCCTCAGGACTCAGATGATTCCGATGGTCAACCCATGGATCTTGGAATTAATCCTAAAGCGTACAAAAAGTCTCTTATGAAGAGATACCGTAAGTCCACAGTCCATACTTTTTCCCCAAACATGATAAAGAAAAACGTCCCACCCAAGCCCTCACTAACCTGAATTTCCATTGCATACATAAGTATTACATGATCAAATTCATACAACAAAATGTAGTGAAGTGGGCCGTACTGCTCTACCTAAATGATGATGATGATGATCATCATCATAATTCGTCAAATACATGCAAGAACCATATCCTTCCGGTTCCGGAAGTTCCTCTTTGTGGCACAATGCATAGAGATCTATTGTTTGATTCTACTCATGCAACAAGCCAAGCCCAGCGAAATGTTGCAATCATACATTCTCCATTTATGTGTTACGTGAAAATTTTGTCAGCACATTCCTTAATTTGTATGTACATATATACACATACGAACATTGGACCCACTGACAACTGCTCTGCAAACAAGCCCAACCATTTAACGTGTAAACAACACGACGTAGTAAATGTGTAAAGTTGTGGACGCGTAAGAGGATGCGGCAGAGAGTCATGCCTTAATACAATTAGCAAGAGAGACGAGATGCAAAATCATATGTAGCAACATGTATATCCTTATGCTTTTATCGCTAGTTTCCCTTATGCAAATAGTTTTCACTGTCACACGACATTTTTTTCAACAGCTCACACCAATTGTTATTGCTCAAAAAATGGGATTCCAAAAAATACACTCCATTCCACTGATTTCCTGATGACAGGAAAAGGAAATAGGGTGTGAATTTTTTCCCTTTCAAAGAGTATATATGTTTGGTGATACCAGAGGAAAAAGTATAGAGATTTTAATGCTATTTATACATACATTCTATACTTGTGAGTGAATATTGTGGGAGATTTTTTTTATTTTAGTTTTTATGTTTACAGTATACTACCAGAGTATAGATAAAAAGCTAGTCTCACAATCATACATAAAGACATTTGGAGATGAATTTTCGTATTTCTGGCATCTCCCTTCGTTTCACGTTACAACAAATGTAGCCATATTGTACACCCATTTTTAGGCGTCATACCCAACCATCCATAGATTTTTAGGGAAAAAATAGTAGCTGCTGTAGTGGTAAATAGATATTCTAGTGGTAGAAGTAGACAGTTGTAGAAATGTTTGCAAAAACTCGGCACGTTGCAAGTTTCAGAGAAGAATAAAAAAGAACAGATTCCCTTTCGTTATGACCTAGAATCGAATCGACGGGGAAAAAATTATGTGTACTTATCAAAAGGCCGAGATTATACTATTTGCCCCACGTAGGTGGATGCAAGCATGCATCTCGGAGAATTTGAGAAAAAACGAAGGCTCTAGTGAGAAGTCAGGTGCAGTTTTATTTGTTTTGAAACTGATTAATTGCATTGCACACGTAGGGAAAAAAGTCAAAATTAGGTCTGATGAAAGAGAGAGTAAGGTTGTAATCAAATAGCTGGCTCTCGTCTTATTCGGGAAAGGTATATATTTCTATAATTACTTTGATCTTTTTAAAATTACACATGCTCAACAAGAAAGATATCTACACTGCAAACATATTTGAGGAAAAAGGAAATTAGCAGATTAGTAATTCAGATAAGTTATTTTTGGGCTTTGTGAAAAATGTTGGAAGGAGAAGAAGATATATATACTTCTTCGATTCATTTCTCTCGCTTAGAGAAATACAATACGCGCCTACAGAGAATGTACATTTTAAATGGGGAAGTCATGCCGTTCTAAGATGGCTAGCAAAAATTCTGCTATTTATCAAAATTCTGCTGCATTTTTTCTGCATTTATCTTCACCAAGATCAGGGTTTGGAATAATAACGGCTAATTCGATTCAATCTTTTTTCCCTTGTACTTTTGTACACAAAAAGGATGAAGCTGAAGAAGCAGAAGTTTTGCATTAAAATCACGATAATAATATATGAATATTTTAAAAAATTTAGTAGAACGTATCCCAACACAACAATGGTTTAGAAATTGAAGATAAACTTACAATGCTCTCAGCCGCAGAGATACAACACAACTTGCTCTTTCTTGATTAATTCGTTAATCACAATAATGGTAGTCTAGACGAATACTTGAGAGCAGCAAGTAAAGTAAAGTCCAAGTTTTTGAGCAGCAGCAAACAAGTTCTCTGAAGAATATCAGTAATCATAAGCGAGCAAACAAGACAATGCACACATCCCTTTCTTGTGCATGCATGCATCCTCAATGTCATCTTTTTCATGGCAATGGAGTTGTGGTGTAAGCGAAAGGAAATGGAAATTGAAGTTTACCTGCTCTCCGTTAACTAAACATATATATTTTTGGCTTTTAGTGCACACACTTATATGCATAGTAATTTCTCCGGAAACAAAACAGAGCACAACGGTACGTCTCATCTTTTGCACCTTAAACCAAGGAAAAAAGTTTCTTTTTCCTTGGTGATCAAGCAGTTTACATTGTCTGTTGGGTTATATATGGCAATAAAAAGAGAGATGAAGAGATCAACATTGTAATCGTGAGCATCTTCCTTCCCAATCACAAAAAGCTCAAACGCCTTGTTAACTTTGTTCTCGCATGGATTGAAAAAAGTAAATAGTGACCATATCATCGGATTGTCATCGTGCTCTCCGTTTTAATTGTGGCCGATATTCTCTTCGTTTCGGTTGAAATCCCTGTTCCATCACGTTAAGACGCCAGATATATTTTTTATAGAAAAAAAAA
>JAQFZW010001171.1:0-31875 GCA_034687055.1 Heteromurus nitidus
CTGTCGATATCCCACACGGCGGAATTTTTTTATGGGGAACAAGGCTTGCTTGTGAGTATTATTATTCAATTCTCAAATAGCACCATATCACTTTGTAACATATCTTGTCGCCATCCTTTTTAATTCGGAAATGCGAGAGTGAGAGAAATGGGAATGACAGAGAGATATATTTTTGACATACATGCATAAATACGTACGTTCATAACAACTTTCTCAACCGTCTCAAAGTACCACTTGGGTCAGTCGTAGTATTTGCATTGCACTGAACCAGACCTCGATAAAAATGGAATCTGAGAATAGACTTAAGTTCTGGAAGTTGGAAAAAGGAGAGAGAGATAGGTGCACATTACAAACATCATCCAACTTTATAGGTCTCGAATGTGAGAAGAGAATTATCCTGGAAGATGACACATTCAATTTCATTTATATGGTTTAAAGGGGAAGTGACATTAAGTCGATGTGAGGCAACCCTTACAACATATTCCCACTTACTTACTTCATCCACACGCAAACATCACTCCAAATCGCATTTGAATCATCATGAATATATAATGATAACGCTATAATAATAGTAATAAAAGTGGGAAGATCTCCAACTCGAATTTCCATTTCCCCCATGCTGCATGCATATCTGTGCTTGTAAATGGGTCCACCATTTTTCATTTGGTTGACGATAATAAATTGTGTGTTTGTCTGTTTTCTCTTCCCCGTAGGATGAGGACAACGAGGAGGAGTACAGAAAGCCAAGGAAACGAGCCTTGTCAGTGGTCTCCATGACACGTCGAAGTAGCATCTTCTCATCCCGCTCGAACACAGCTCCTGAATCACCAGTCTACTCTTCCGACGAAGATTTGCCCTCAAGTCCTCCGCCAGAGATACGGTCGTATGCCACTTGTTCCAACATCCGTCACACTTCCTCACCCATGCGAACAACAGCAGTTTAACAAGTGACAAGAGCAACTCTCTCTCTTCTCCAGACTGTGAGTATGTGTGCCAAAAGCATGATTTCCCAAAACTGGACCTAAGGATCTTCTATGGAAATGGAAGACGACAATTTTCTCCAACTCTCTGACTCTCTCTCATGTCTTTCTCGCTCTATTTCCATCTAGCAATCTTGTGTTCCTCTCAACAGGATAAAAAAAGTGCAAAAAGGGAGGTGTAAACGAAGAGGGGACAGATATTTTGCTTATATCTTGTATGCGTGTGTGTATGTGTGTGTGCATTTTCATATAGCCTCCAGCAGTTTACCATACACCATTTAAAAATAAAGTGGCGTTCCCTTTTTCGTTTCATCCACGGAGTACTTATCGTTTGACAGCTAATCAACAGCCCGACACGAACGCCACACAAACTTCATTACTATCTCTCTCTCCTTCCTCTATATTGCGCTGTGTTGTGTTCGGGGGAGGGGAGTGAGGGGCACGTAGAAACATCGTATAAATAAAACTAAACAGGACTGTCAAGTCATGATTGCTTTTTTCATCTGTCTGTTGAATATTAGATGAAGAGCAGAGAAAGAGGCTCCCTCTTTGCCATCCTTTGAAATGGGAGAGATTAGATGAGGACGATGGGTGGTTTTTTTGGAGGGGACATGGCTGAGGTTGGTGATGGTATTATGATGGATTTATTTCAAGTGTGTCTCATCACACCGTAACAATCTTCTCGAGGGCACCACTCAACTCTCTCTCTGAACAAGGAGAAAGGAAACCATGAATTTTCCCTGTGTACATTTTTGTTGAATGATGCTCACCGTCACCACACTTGTGTAGCATAAAATAACATAACGACAGAATGACATGCGAGTGCAAACTTTGCAATTTCCATTTCACGGGAAATTCTTGAAAGGAATAGGAACGAAAATTTGAAGGACCACAGTTTATCTCATCGTCAACAAAGTAAATTGAGTCGAGTGATGAGAATCAGTTTTTTTGCAATTTGACTCAAGCGAAGGAATGCAGAAAAGAGGGTAAAGGTAAAATGTGCCGTCGTCTTTTGCCGGAAGCGTGATATTTGTAACTCTCGTGAGAAATATGGTGGAGAGGAAAAGCACCGCACCGCCATTGAAACTATTTTGATTAGTAAAATTGAGAATGCACCAAGAAGTTGTACATTTTTACTAAATGTTTTTCGTAGGAGAGAAATAATACTATAATGCGTGTCTAGAGTAGAATATTCACACGTTAATCTCGCTAATCTGAAGACTAGATTAGATTGATCCTTTTTGAAATAAATACCTGAGTAGTGAATCTAGTGAAGTAGTTGTTTGCGCCATACTAGCCCTACTTAAATTGTTGGAGATGTTCATCACAATTTGTTATTAAACTTACAATTAGGTAGAGTCTTAGATGAAGTAGGAAGATGATATTTATAATTATCTTACTTAGTCAGTTTGAAAGTATGGATGATGAGCTCAGCTCTGATTAGCAAAACAAAAATTATCTAGTTTGAAACCCTCAGATATAGACACAAAAAGATAAGATTGATACCAAGACATGATTTTGGTTTATCATCGATGACCATAAATTGTGTACGTCGGTAAAAAAAACTTCAAAGATGAACAAGAAACATTTAGAGATACTAAAAATAAACCTGGAAACGCTTATTACCTGATTAATCCATGCAACTTTTACAAAAAACTCTATAGCAGAACGGCACATATATGTTACAAAATTATGTGTAAGGACTCTCTCATTCCTATACTTTTACTATTTCACAGTGAAACCTTTTCCTCTTCGTATCCTATAATTATAATTGGTACTACGACTATCGATTGTTGGTTTTACTCAACCTGTCAAAGATAGGTGTTTTTCGTCGTTGTTCGTATATATTTATGTTTATATGACAAGAGTGATTCATATTTATGCTAATTACTTTAAAACAAAAATGGAATGGATGTTTGTTGGTAATTGGTAAAATTTTAATATTTATAAAGTGTATTTGTGCTAATTCTGTATCTACTTGTACTCAACTTGGAAATTGTTATTGTACTTACTTACATATATTCGTATATAATCTTCTGTGAAAAAGATTTTTGTTTAGACAAACTATTGAGAAATCAGTTCATGTTTGACAATTTCATGAGAAAATTTTCCCCAGCTCAATTACCCAGAAGAAATCGGAAATAAAATGTGCATATCCTTTAAATTGCGTGTGTATACGCTGTTGTATTTAATAATTCACACCCGTTCATAATCAGGCATCATAAACTGCGGCTCAATTTTCCATCGAGGAAGGATTATAAATCTATTTTCTAGCAACGACGTCTGGATTTGGATTACAACGTGGGAAGGTAAAGGGATATATGAGGGATTAATGTAATTTAAAGTTAGTTGGAGGAGGACAATTGAAAAGTTTCCAGTTGAAGTAATCTAAGTATTAGATTACCCAATCATGATAATAATGGAGTATGAGTATGGTTTCATTTTGAGCAAAAGTTGGAGGAAGGCTGTCGCACGACTTCGGCGAGGTGTAATCAGACTGAGAAATTTCAATGGTAAGTAGCAGGTGGAGTGATGATGGAACATCTGTTTCATAAACTTGTTTGCCAGGAGGTGCGTCTGTCATCAGGAATTAGAACATGAGAAGGATGATGATGATGATGATAGTTTATTAATTATCCTGTGGAACGCTTTTGTCCCTACGCTGTTTCAAAGTTTTCTTGTGGCAACCAAAGCCGCAACGGTGCCTCCAATCTCGATCACGTCCACGAGAGAGAGAGAACTTGCGGGAATCAGATTAATTTCTCAAACCTATGCATCCCACTCGTATTTGTGTGAAGGATGGGATTTTCTGATATGTTGTATTTAAGGTTTTGCATTAATGGGATTTCTACATTCGAGCATGAGAGACAAATTTTCTAGTTTGATCCAGATATGAACTGTCGGTATCGTTGATGGTGTACATTAAATTACCTTTTCTCTGACATGAGAGACAATATATCGGGTTTGAAGGGAGAAGGATCCATTTAATTACGAAATGGAATGTGTAGCCGTTTCAAAATTGCCAATATATGTGCGCATGCATGTGAAACGTCATGTTTCTGCAATGTGCGGAAACATTATTACTACTTTTCATTGATTTTCAGTGTAGCGAGACGCGAGAGATTCATTTGACATGTACGTACTTGTGTGGTGTAATATATATTTTCGAGGAAGCAGGTAGATGAATCGACAAGACATGTTCATGCAAGAAAATCGCCGTTACTTCTCTGAAAGTAACCTTGTTTGCCACGAGGAACAGAGTTTCCAAATGACGCCGCCGGAAAGTAGTCGCAGTCAAAATACTCGGATAGTATTGTGATTTGTTAACATTATGGATCCAACGAGATAACATAAACATGGTTTGCCGTCTAGCCAAAAAGCGACAATTAATTAAAATCGCAATCAAGAATGCATAGTACATATGTTGGATTACTCTGGAATGTCTTTCGGAAAACTTCGATATGTTTGAGATAAACCGAACCGAGGACAATCCAGTCGGCGACTTGGGAAACGTTGTACTTTGTAGAACATTTTCTCACAATGTTCAATAGTTAATATCAATACGCCCCAATTGATTCACGTGTGATCATAAAATCATCTTCTTTGTAGATCACTTGCTCATGTTTCTGTAATAATTATTCCAAACGGGCGAAATAAATCTCGCCGTTCTAATCAAGTAAGTATACACATGATCCAATAGAAGCTCAGCCCCAACATTGGTTTTTCATTTGCATATTTTAAATCTCATTTCATTCATTCGACCAGCATTACAATTTACTGACATTCTTTATGTAATACTAATAACGTATCGTCCTTGGACGAGTCATTATATTTCTGACTGATTTATCTCAGGAAGCATATTTGCATTCAAACAAGAACGTCTGGAATCGACCAGTGTCGAATAACTCTAACGATCAACGATAGTCGTCGTTTGTATACTGAGGAAGAGGATGTTTAAAAAAGGTATTGGTTGAGTACAGTATTCAGTAGGATGCTTTTATTCGCTGTTCATTTTGCTACGTCTTTTCTCGTTTCATTACCTACGAAATAGAAATTGGCCGACAAACATGTTTGTGACACAATATACGCAAAGCACAAGTGACCTTGATTTCGCCTTTGTGAATACGGATCATTTCCCGTTTTCAGGATGTCTGGCATGGAACTATATTTTATATTTTGCATAACTTACGGTGTATTACGATGTTGTCCTTTGCCCCTTTCAAAAGAGCTTTGATTGTGACTTACACAATTCAAACGTTGCATTGCACGAGCAAGACATCTGAACACACTCAATACACGTAATTAGTATCATTTCAATAAAGGAAGAATGGAGACGGAATGTGAAAACGTAGGAAAAATGCAAAGCCTCGTTGGAAGAAATCATTGCATACTTCACAAACCTTCACGCTAGAATATTTAGCCAGGTTTTATGAGCTTCTTATTCTTGAGATTGTATAACAAAATGATCATGAAAAGATACTTGGAATGATATTTGAATAATAACCTATGTTAATAAGTTTGGGTTGATCATATACTTAATCCTGCCAAATTTCTCCCCGGAACCTGAACCCCCTCTCATTTCGGCGTCAATGATCACTTCAAAAATCTGCACGGACGTCATGCGGGCGAAATCAGCCTAATTTTACTTGTGGATAAATATGTTTTGTTTTAATCATGTACATTTATGTATAGCCGTGCATTGGGGTGAGTCGCCAAAACACTTACAACTAAATGTAGTAAAACAACTAAAACAATACAAAATAAACTGTTATTAACTAGCTCAATGGAACCGCATGAATTGCATATTAATCAACGCTGACAAACTTCTTTGAATGCTTTCGGAACAGATGACGCAGTAATTGAAATATCTCTCCTTTGTTCCACACTCGACACTGTTTCCAGCAGATTCAATTTACCAACACGTTGGTGAACATCAGCAGTTCATATGTGTGTGACATTGTCGTTGAATGTTGTAGATGCTGAACAAATGTGGTGATAAGTTACAAATTACAGCTTACTTATAGCAAATTACAGCATCTTATATGCCACATATCATATACCATATACCACGCTTTCTTTCATGTAGCTCAATATTTAATAAGGCTTCATTTGTAATTTGATCTGCCATTATATTATAGCGGTTCCCAAAATTTTAGGATGGTGAACGTAAGACGTAAACCAGCGAAACATGCCGAGCGAAGGCGAAGTTTCCAGTCGGTACGGTGGTAATGGAGCATGCGCGTATAAGCAGCGAATGGAAGCAGTGTTGTTTTGAAGTAAAGTTGTTCAGTGGTAAAAATCGAAAACGACAATGACGACGGTACGAAACCCGGACATCCCAAAGACGATTCAGGAACTCCTCTTTATGAGTGTACCATCTGTCCCAAAGGTTTTTACTTCAAAACGAAGAAGCATATTAATTATCACTTATCACCATCTGTTTGAAGAAAAGACGATAAGCATCGGCGAAAAAGAAGATTAGTTTTACGAAAGAGTTCTACCATCTAATTAATATTTAAATATTAAATGATTGAATTTCCAATGAAGATTGCCCCTGGACCAACCAACGTTCCTGTGCCCTATTCCTACAAGCGGAAAACAATTTAACCGCAGGGATAACTTGGAACGATAGTAGAGATAGCAGAGATACCTCAAATGTGTACCATGTCTCACCCGATCTCTTACACAACTTTCATAAAAGTCCTCTAGCTCTCAACTCTCGACCACTAAATCATCTTATATACCACATATGATGCAATGTGGTAAATAACTGCGTCGCGGTGGTTGGTTTATTTTGATTGATAGATGCCTACGTAAACAAGAGTGATTCGGTTTAAAGGACTTTAGTAATGCACGAGTTTAAATGACACATGATGTTTGAGGTTGATGTTTGAGGGTGCATACTGCATGGTAGAAAGTAACCGTTAGCGATTATGCAAGTTTGTCTCATCAACAATGTCAGCATATGCACCAATTCTCGGAATACGAATATCAGTTAAATCCCAAAAGCTAAAATCCGTGAAACGGTAAGCTACGGTGTAATCGCTTATAACGAATTTTGTGCTAAATTGCTGTTTTACAAAAGTTGGTTAATAGAATTCAGGTCGAAAGGTATCCCAATTCCCAATCATTGAAGTATTCTTCTTGATACTCTATCTCATAGGCTTAAAACTGTTGAACGACTGATTACAAAACATCCAGCATCATAACGTGAATGGACAATGACAATGCACAGTTGTGTGTTAAGTAGGCCTATGACATGCATACGTAATCGTTAATCTTATTTTATCGGCCTACCTCTAATATTCGATGTCAGATTAACATTGTTTTAGTGGATGATAATAGAAGGAAAAGGAGTCTGGCGGATTATTGCTAATCCCTCCTTATCTTTATCGCTTCGATGGTTATTTTTTGAACACTTGAGTCTTTTAGATGAAAGTTGTAAAATACGTTTGGTAAAGCAAGTACTTAAATCCATGCCGTTGTTGTCTTCGCTCACACACTGTACATGATTGCACACATATCACGACACTACGACAGAACAGAGTTGTGTCTTCTTTTCCAAGAACCTCTTTAGTTGCATCGTTGACACACAAAAAACGAATTGGTTGTCATTCCTTCACATCAACTCCTTAGTGAATAGATCCACTTTGAAATCATTCAATTCCCTTGGAAAAGGTGGTCGTGCGCTCTTTAGTGACACATCCCGAAAACAAAGTATTGTGCAGCAAATAAAAATTCCGTCGTAAGATCAAGGAAAATGCGTGAGCTCCAGCAGAAAAGTTTCAGCAGCACCGTCGTTGTTTCAATTCCGGAAATCATCCGAAAGAAACGAAACGGGGATGAGTTGAGCGAAGCTGAGATCCAAAACTTGATTGACAGGCTAACCTCCGCGGATATAGATCATCATCTTCATGACTCACAAATAGGTTAGCGACAAACGTCTGTGTACTTCTCTCTGAATTCAATTCACTACTTTCTCCATTATGTTCTTGCTGGAGAGAAAGTTGCAAGAAAAAAAATTCGCGCATCGCATATCCCTTGACTTGAGCGTGAAATAATACAATAAAATAAAAACAATTTCCACTTCAAGGGCAAATCTGATGTTTCTTTCTTGTTTTCCATTTTCTCCTCTGATGAAGGCGCATTTCTCATGGCAGTCTACCTTAATGGGATGTCAAAGAGCGAGACAAGTGCACTCACGAAGGCCATGACTTATTCAGGTAACGGAAATCAACAACAACTCATCCTGACATTCTTCTCCCATTAAAAGCATCCTGTCTCACCGGAACACAATGTATTTTCACAGCGTGTGTGTTGTGCCCTAATAATTCGTGTATCGAATCACGATTACTGTACTCGTGTGTGTTTTTGACGAGTGCAACAGATTTAATCACTTAACTCGTCAACCTTAATGTCCTACCATCAACTTCAAGGACTTACACATTCTTATTCATTTTTTAAAAAGGATTTACCTTCAGTTGGCCGACGGAATGGAAAGGCACCGTTGTGGATAAGCACAGCACAGGAGGGGTAGGGGATAAGGTAAGATACGGAATTAAATTCCAGTTTCTTTTCTCTCAAGAGTAACATCCTCGGTAGTGACGTCTTCTACATGAAATTCATGCCGTGAATGTCAGGTATCATTAGTGCTCGCACCGGCTTTGGCAGCATGTGGTCTCCGCGTCCCAATGATTTCCGGACGTGGGCTCGACTTCACTGGAGGAACGCTAGACAAGTTGGAGTCGCTCCCAGGCTTCAACGTACTCCTTTCGAAGGAAACAATGCACAACATACTGGAGACTGTGGGCTGCTGCATTGTTGGTCAAACGAATGACATAGTGCCAGCGGATAAGCTGCTTTACGCCATACGAGATATTACTGCGACCGTTGACCGTGAGGAGTTGATTGTCGGTAAGGGGATGGTGGTGGTGGTGCAATTCTTGAAATATTTCTTCTGTGAATCATCATTTATAAAAGGATTTTGTTTTATTTTCTGCCCGCGTGTACACATTTATTTTTATAAAATAATGGTGTAGCATCAATCATTTCAAAGAAGGCAGCTGAGGGATTGGACTCGTTGATTCTCGACGTTAAAACAGGAAGAGGAGCCATGATGAAGGAACTGGACCGTTCCAAAAGTCTAGCAAATAAGCTTGTAAGTAAGGATAAGTTCAGAGATGATGTGTATATGTATACGTACAGTGAGCCGCTTCATTGCTTTCTTTCCCGAGGAAAAATGGATTCAAGTGTGTGTTTGTGGGCTTCTATGTAGGTCGATGCAGGAAAAGGCTTTGGAATGAAAGTGACCGCACTAGTAACGAACATGGATACTCCACTTGGGAACACGATTGGAAATGCTTTGGAGGTTGCTGAAGCCATCGAAGCGTTAAGGAATCAAGGGCCTGCCGATCTTCTTGAATTAACGACCTACACAGGTACACAGAACAAGCTATATACATTTATTACTTTCCGCTTTAAAGTTAGACTCTCTCGTGAAATTCGGCATGCGAATATGTATGTTGTATATATTCTCCCCTTTTAAGTGAATGAAGGCTAAATCTAACACAATCATATCAACGTCAGTCAATTTAACTTTTTTTCTTGATCCCATTTGGGTTGCTGCTTTGTGGAAAACAGGTGGGCAACTCTTATTCTCTAGCGGCTGTGCTGCCTCCGTAAACGAAGGCCAATCTAAAATCCTTCGAGTTATCCAAGACGGCTCTGCCTTGCAAAAGTTCCAGGATATGATTGTGGGACAAGGAGTTGCAGCAGAGGTGGCACACGAAATATGCTCAGGGGATTTGTGGAAGCATTTACCAAAGGCTCCTACAGTTACAGAGATAATTGCATCCACTTCAGGTACTTATAGCGAGCAAGCAAAAGCGATAAGATAATTCTGTTCGTTCCACATCCGCCAAGTACAGCATTGAATTACATGAGAATTTTCTATTTTAAACTTGTAGGTTTCGTAGCTGATATTGACCCATTAGCCGTCGCTCGCGTTTGTCATAGTTTAGGCTGTGGCAGAACAAAACCAGGCTTGCCCGTTCTTCTGGAACCTGGTGTCGTCCTAAAGAAAAAGCTTGGAGACGCGGTGAAAGTGGGTGATGTGCTCTGTGAAGTGCATCAGGGCACAGTTGCTGCGGATGAAAGTCATATAGAAAAGTTAAAGACTGCGATTGTCATTGGTTCCAGTGCAGGTCCAAAGACATCCTTGGTTCTTGATGTTATTGAATAATAAAATCATAAATAAAATGACGGGGTTCACTCCCGATATTCATAACTAAAATGAATTAATTCAGTGCAGTTATAATCCGATAAGAATTTTACGATTGTGTTGAGTATTTTTTTTGCCACGATACACACCAGCGAATTCTACCTTGACAAACAAAGAAAAGGACAAAACGCCATCGGTGAGCCTAGCTTAGTCTCAACTTGATTTCTTAGAAATCCTTCAGATGTCGCAAGACGGTTCCCACAAGAATTTCAGGTACAACGTTTCTATAATTATAGCGTCGGTTTTTTAAATATTTTATTAAAGCTAAGCTAATTAATACTGTACAGGGGTTCACAACTGTTTCAACAATTTGATAATGTCGTTGTACAAAAGTTTGTTCGAGTCGATTGCGTACAGGAAATCCAAATGGTTGAATGCCTCCAAATTTACTTTGTGCGTTAGAATGACATTGGGAAGCTTCCCGGATAGTTTCAAAACATCCTAAAGAAGAAAACAGATGAAAATTATTCACTCCAGTCAGCACATTTTCACTCTCAAGGTTTATGTGCGTTAGGAATTTTGAATTGAATTGACTTTTTTTACCCTTGGCACAGCCAACCAGTCGTTTTGACCGTAGAACAATGCTACCTTTGGGGTAACCTTTGACAAGTCATACTCTGGAGGCTCTGGTTGTCCATACTTTCGCAAGTTATGCCGTCTTCCGTAGTCGAATTGGCGGAATTTCGCTGACTTCATTAATTGGAGGAAATGAATTATTGTATGGGAACTAGTTCCTGCAGGTGTATGACCCATAACCACCGGGATCATTGACTGGCAATAACAACAATTATACAAAGCAAGTAGTTAAATGCAGAAATTCCCATGAAATATAGATGGAGATTATGTAATTTTTCTCACCTCATTGAACTGAGGTCTATCAAAACCACACATGAGGAACATGATATTCTCACAAATCAGAGTATCCCATATTTTCTTATCGCAAACTTTACGTTGCAACCCTGCCAGGATTCCATGATTAGCAAGGAACTCGCCATCTCCAAAGAGCTGCTCAGCTTCCTACGAACGTATTTTGCATTTAGTACTCAGTAAAATATCGTTTTGCATTTACTTCATATTCCATGAAGCCAACCTCCAATTCGGGCGCAATGTCTGCCAAGTATCGGACAGGTGACACTGTTCCATTCAAGAAGGCAACAGGTCCGAGAGCGAACATTCCATGGATTTTGGAGTTGTATTGAGGATTCTCTGACATTGCTATCCAGAACATCACAGTGCCCATCGAGTGGCCAACGTAGTATATCCGTTCCTGTTCCGTTGTTACCAGGATATAGTCAATTACAGCAGGAATGTCGTAGATGCCAGCTTCATGAAAACTGATATATAGCGTCATGCATATTTTATACAACATTTACTGGTAATAATCAATACACCAATAATGGGAATCATGCTTACGAGTGTTTTGTATAAACACAAATGTTATCAACCGTATCATATTTCATGAATTTATAAGCGGTCATATAAACGTACCTATAATCCCAGAACTTAGAATCGCTCGGCGACAATGATATATGCTTCCGACTGTACGTGTTCCCACGAACATTACCTAGCCACACGTCATATCCCAAATCAGCTAGTTGGTAGCCTGATTGATTTTTCGGGAAAAGAAACAAACTATTATTCAAATGCGCATTTAATCGAGCATTCAATATTATTATTTGCTCATCTTCGACACGAAATCACCTAAAGCTTTATCCACAGTATTCATAAGCCAGTCAGATGAGGAGCACATCAGCCCGTGCTGGAGGAGAATTGCAGGTCTTTGTTCACGGCTTCCATTCCTCCGTCCATGTGGAATGCGATGCAATGTGAGTATGAACCCATCTTGAGTAATTACCTCATGGGATTCCGCAGGATATCCATATTTTCTCAACAGTTCGGGCTAGGATATGAGTAAACATTTTTTTGAGGATCTATGCAAAGGTAACTGTGATGATAATCATTTTATATCAATATTTTTACCGTTGTCAAATGAACATCCGGATTTTCACTATTCCCCGGTTCCGTGCCAGGGTTGATTTCGCTGATGTGATGCTGCGCCACCAATGTTCTAATCAGTTCGGCTCGCCCCTCTTCAGCGGAATTATCGTAATTGTAATCAGGCGAGAATTGGGAAATGTCGTTTCCCGAGTCTGGCTCACTAACGACGACCCGTCTCCCTTCAACTTCGACATTTGGCAAGTGTGGCAATAAAAATGCGGAAAGGGATAGCAAAAAATAAGACAATGTAGGTGACATTCTGCTTAAAATTTTCAAATATTGTTGTGATAAGTTTATCACAACCACGTTGAAAATGCGTTGTTATTTTTTATAAAATTGTACTTCAGCAGTTTGCTAAGCTGCCTAGACTGATTCGACTCCAGCGAGAATCGTCTGACAACTGACCCAAGGAAAGGATGAATGCATGACAGCCATAAGATGAATAATATATACATCTCATTGATTCATGTATTTTTTCGCAAACCGTCTGCTACATGAGAATGCACTAGCACGCGTGGGAATGAGTCGCATAAAGTTGCCGATGCAGAACTTTTGAGTATGGCGGAGAATATATGCCGAGCTTTTAGAACTAAACAGGCTATATATATATTTGCCTTCTCATGGAAAAATAATGGAGAGTGATAAAGGAAATTATAAACTTCAACTTCTCCAGCCAAGTCAATAATAAAAAATCTCCATGCTTTTTGAGTTACTCGCTTTCAACGATTTCACATGACCGCTTGCCCTATGATATTTTGATGACCAAGCGACGACATATATAATCAAAGGCATGCCAATGTTCTGCTCAGTTTAGATAAAAGAGGAAATGTCAGTATACAATGTTCGCAGGCAATGTGATACACAAAAAGTAAATTCCAGTTCCAGTCGACGAGTCAATACTTTGTCTACCATTCTTTGCTTCAACTCGTAAAGCTCGTAAATGCCTGACACGTACGATAGCTTAGAGCATGGTAAATTGTATGAAATGATCACCAACCAAGAACCATAATCCAATTCTCCAGCAACAATCTTCTGGGTGAAAACAAAGGGCAATTCAATTTCTTAAAATGCCAAACACTTAAACTTCATAGCCGGATGACTCACAGCATTACTCATGATGATCAACATTACTCATGATTCACGATCACAGTTGTCGAGAGAAAACAAGTCAGATAAAAATAACTCCGCTGTTATGGCAGAATTGCATTTTTTGTAATCTTGACAGGACAAGTTAAACGCTGTTCGCTTAAGGATACTTCAATTTTCATTAAGTACAAACTCCAGTGGCCTCACAGGATCATTCTGTTGTCTTCGTGGGTGCTGCTCAGGCTACAATTTCTCTCGTTTTTCCATGCATTTCATCGCTATGCATAACCTTCACATTCCAGGCTAAAAGATTTGTCACAAGTATGCCTTATGGAAAAATTATAAATTACCTCATGATTCCAACATGGACATTTACTTGTCGTAACTGGATATTATCAGTATATTATTTAAAACTGGAAACATCGTGATTACAACAATCATAGCATAATAACAACGACCATAACAGAACAATCATAATATACAAACCATACACATGTTGATATACGCGATTCATGGAAACTACTGTTTTATTTTTAAAAAATTATACAATAATAATTAATCAATAATATTCCACTTATGCAAAGAGAGACAATTTGGTTTCGGTATTTTACATAAGAATTTAACTACGAAAAACTGCAAAGCAGCCATGCAATCAGATATCTATATATTTCAATTCTAAAATCAGAATACAGGAATTAAGAGAAAGCTATAAGTCGTAAGAACACACATGTGCGATTGCGTTTCCATTTAAAATCCGCTCGCTCCTCCATCCTCAACAAAACAAAATTGGGTATGGTGGTGGCTTTGGGTAGTCGTTTCTTTTTAAAAAAAATTATACAAAAACAATGACTTTGTAAAAGTCAAACAATTCTACCGTGAATAACTATCCAAGCAAAGTCACCCATACACAATAATACTTTTAATTTCACCTAAAACTAGACATGAAAATGATCAAAAAAAGCAAAACAAAACAAAAAACGTCAAAACACATTGTGTGCCACTCGGTATTGTTTTTTAAATATGTACTCTTATATAAATGCTGTTGCTGTATTTTATAAAGAAAACATTATTTCATCATACCTGTAAAAAACGAATCATAATCGTTCTTCTGTCAAGTTCAGAATATAGATATATATATTTATATAATAATTTTTATGTTACTACGTATAACATATATAACTACGATGGATATCAATAGTCATGCGATTTGCACCGTTCTCTCTCTAGTAATAATATAGCCGGTTTCAAAAAATCTTAGTGTTTAGTAATACAATATGTACTCTACCTTTTTTTAAATACTTATCCATACCAATTACCAGTAATAATGATAAAGTTTTTTTGTAAACGGTATGTGAATGTGTACTACTGAATATGTATAAATCCATCAGACATTTATATATGTGATCCCTATGCATCCGAAGTTGTGTAAGTAGAATAGAATTTAGTACTATCATCCCAAGTAAAATAATCTTATACTCTCTCCAACGGACACTTTAAAAATTCCCTACCGTTAAAGTACGCAGCTGAAAGGTTACAAGGTTCCTTAATTCATTTCGAGGCTATTTGATAATTTGTACAACAAATATTAGTACTACAGCTAAACATTTTAAGTTTTAGTAAGGAGACATTTTACTTGGATGTATGTGAAACATTTCTGGAGCTTACGTTTTTTTATCTTTGCTTCTTCTACCTTGCATAAAAAATGCCTGAATTGGTAAATTTTGACTTGCTGGTACGCTCTTTAAGCTTCGCCTACTAAAGATAAACTCCGATTTTTTAGTGTATGTATGTACAAAAATGATAATATCTTGTTCTTGCACAGGTATTTCTCTGGTTAACGACTGTACGTAGAGTATCCCATATTGTTGCAATTATCGTAGTGAAAGTACAACTGAACGCGACGCCGTTTTATGGGAAGTCGCTAGTTGTGTGCACCCGTTTTCAACTTAGCATGAAAAACTTATATTTACACATAATACACAATTGTACAATATATCGACGTATACTATTGTTCAACCAACTGCCTTTTACTGCCAGTCTTTTACCTGGCATGTGAATAAATTGTTTTAAATAAGTGTTTTTTTTGTTTCGTCCAAAAAATACTTTCTTCAATAAACTGTAAATGTATGATGAAATCCACAATGGAACAATCTGGATCTTGTAACATCGCAAGATTCGGTTTTTTAAATTTTTGTGATTGGTTAGGTTAGGTTAGCTGCAGACGTTCCTCCTGGACAACGTAACGCCGAAGTGAGAACAACGCTTTTTGTAAAAATACCACTTTCCACTTAATAGCACTTTTCACTTTTAACAGTTTATCTTACACTCTTTGGTTGCTCGTTCATGTCGTGTAATAGCTGAGCTATTGTTCGCGAACTTTCCACGTTGCTCATTGCAATTGCAGAGAGATGAGATTCGTAGCCTTGCAGCATTCTGCAAAATCAGAATAATATAAAAATTACAATAATGCTAATGCTGGTAACAACTGGTGCGCAAAATAAGGATATCATTTGTGTTTGAAATGTTACCTGCGCCCACGTGACGAGTAGTTTACTAGGTTCCTCAGGATGAGAGCGGAAGTGAGGCGAATACTTTTTGTGACTGGTCCTTCGTTATCATCTTGCAGTTCCTTAGTGTTCATGAACGACATGGCGTGTCTCTTGATTGCGTGAAACGCTGCATTTGGGGCATAACCTGGATGATGAAGAGGTTGCTGAGGGATTGGCGGTGGTTCTGGAAATGACAAAGATGATTACATACGTTATTGCACCTGACGCTAGAACACCTCTTTTCAAAGGCGAATGCTGAATTCGGAAATGTAAACTTACCAATTTTATTTTTGCGTCGATATAGAGCTAATTCTAAGGCTTGTTTGCTGCAATGTCTATCCTGTAAATGTGTCATCAAGGAGAAACGTTTCCTGAGAAGAGGATCACACCCATTCTGGCCCCACTCACAACGAATTGCGTCAACAAGTGCTTCCGGACAATGGGCTTTTAGCGCATGCATACTGACCTAAAGAGTTAAAAGCATTTTAATTGGTGACTTGTACTCTCATTTGGTTGAGCGAGATAATATTTTTTGCATTTTTGAAAGACATAGTCTTGCTATTGTCATACCTGTTGGGGTTTCAAAAATCGCAGACCACAACCAGCCCATTCACACAAAAATGGAAATTCAAGATCGAGTTGGTCGGACGACAAATGAGGGTAACTGCTTGATTTCACGCCGTCAAATTGCGAGTAGTTCTGGTGTAAGGGTTTGGTGAGCATATTATTAGTCACAACTCGCGACACAGGGTGCATTTGATGAGAATTTTGAATTTGATGGGACTGTGCTACGGCACCCACAGTTTGAATTTGAGAAACCATGGATGATTGAACATTCGCGATCTGCATTGGTGAAGCGGCCACCTGATGCACCAACGGTGTCTGAGCTTGTGCCATTGGAGCACTCGCAACTTTGAGGACTTGCTGAGACGACGCCACTAAACGGACAGGAGCTTGGGATTGTTGTTGGATAACTTGTGGATGTTGATGCACCGCGACTACCGTCTGCGATTTTACCTGGGTGGCAGGAATAACAGTCGGACGAAGTTGTTGATGGGTGGTAACTACCATTTGTGAGGATGGTTGTTGCTGAGCCATCGTAACGTGGAAGGTTTGCTGCTGAACTCCTCCGAGTTGTTGTGTCGTTTGCTGTTGAGATAACACATTTCCCGGAATATTGGCACTTGTTTGCAGTTGTTGCGTGGAAACAATTACGTTCGGTTGTGCGACTGTCGATGTCGTCAATGGCTGGGTTAGTGCAGAAACAGTTTGCATTTGTGACGCGCCTGTGGGTAAAGATATTTCAGTTGTCTGCAGAGTTCGAATTTGAGTAGATTGCTGCTGGAGGGCTTGTATCGTACCTGAAACGGACACTGAAGGGTTACTCCCACTGGAGTTGGTTGCATTTTGCGAATTTTGCTGTTGTTGAGGCTGCAGGATGATAATTGCTTTGGGGATCTGGTCCCCGGAGGATCCTTGTGGTTTCGAAAGTATCACTTGACCTTGAAGTCCAGACTGGGAATTACCCGTCGACAAGAGCAACTGTTGACCGGAGGGAAGGACAAGTTGCCGAGTAAATGTCAACTGTTGTGGATTCTGAGGATTGACAGAGAGCCGAAGAGGGAGCTGTACCACTTGCGCGCCGGAACCAGGAGGAAGGGATGCATTGCTTGTGACGACAACCGTTGATGAAGAAAGTGCTCCCGAAGTAGTTGTTAAATTATTGAGGGCTTGGGAAAGTACCGTCTGGGCCATGGGTGAAGTAGTGACCGTACCAGATCCAGCTGAAGTCACGATTGTGGCAAGGGAAATACTTGGTAGAACAGTTGAACAGGATGTCGCTACTGCTGCGAGACTAGTTGCTTGCGACTCACTTCCTGGAACGCTGGGAGTGCCAGCGTTGTCAACTGCAGGTCGTTTGGCAGGGGGTGGCAAGTCATCAGAACATCCAGTCGAATTACTTGCTGGTGAAGGTGACAATGGTGAGGAGGGCCTTTTAATGCCAAGCTGTTCCGGAGGAACGACAAGTAAATCACTAAACTCACTAAACTTTTCAAGCAAATCCCCACCATTACTGCAATTGGCGTCACCGAAAGGTGTATTGGAAGTATCATTATTGTTGTTCAAGCTACTAACTTCCTCCATAGCGCCCACATCATCGATTATAACTTCATCGCCAACAGCAATGCTAGTTGCATCAGTAAGCCCAGAGTTTGCAAAAGAATGAGAGTCAACATCGACAACCATAGCTTGACCAGAATCAACACCACCACCACCACCAACAATAAATGTAACATCTCCATTAGCAGCAGGAGCAGTAGCTGAAGAAATCAACCCATCACCAACACTAAAGCCAGATGACTGTACCTCAGCGATAGCAGCATTTGTAGAAGTAGCAGCGAATGAAGTACCCAGCGGTACCGAATGCTCTATCAGCCTAATAATTTTGCCACAAATTTTCACCTGTTGGCCTGCAACATTTCGCAAGGTCAGAGGGGAGTTGCTAGCACCGCCGCCACTCAGCGTTAAGTTCCCAACCGGCACCGAGTTGTTCAGAACCGTCCCCGTTGGCACTGCGGCACCTGGTAAGACACATCCTGACGCCTGTACCTGGCCCTGGAGAGTAACCTTGAAGAAAAGTGGAAACATTGTTTTACGCATCACCATAGTTTTTAAGTGGAATTTTTAGGGAAGAGTAAACATACCTGGGCATCAGACGTGGACGAGTAAAATGTCATTTTTTGTGACTCCTGTACTTCGTTAGTTGCGCAGGTACTGGGTGTAGTGTTTTCGCTGTGATTCACAATCGTGGGTCCACTCAAAGAATCGTCGATCTTGTCAACAAGCTCTAGCCCTTTGTCACTGATTCGAATCTCCCTTCCAGTCACCATTCCATTCACCGGTTCGCGTGGAGGTACCCTTCTCTCCAACAAATCAATCAGCATTCCTTTCATTTGGCTGCGATTCTTTCCAGTCTCATCTTGAATCTCGCTCAAGTCAGAGCAAAGTTCATTCTTCAGATCCACATTCTACGGAGAACAAAAAGAGAATAAAAAATAAAATACAAACATGTAAACAACAAGTATTTAGTTTTCCCCAAAAAAATAACTGAGCAGATCACTCACAGCTTGTCCGTTGTGAAGTACTCCATGGAAAGACGTAAGTGGAACAGCAGTTTTCGTCGACACTGAGTTATCAGACCCATCGCTGCTGAGGACTGAGGAAGATGCCGAAGACTCCTCAGCTTTGTCCAATCCTTCTGGGCCTACGCCATTCACTTTCACAACTTCTGGTGACCCCAGATCATTTTGTGAGATCAACTTTTCATTCAGTGTTGATTTGGAATTCTTTGGAATTTGCTGCTGCAATTTCTTCTGTTGTCTCTGTGCCACCTGGATATCGCAACATATTATCAAATTAAAAACGGACCCCCTCAATAAGAACATTTAATTCCCTCCAACCACTAAGAGAGTAAATGAAAGGGAGACGACACGACATGATAAGTCAAATCAAACCATAAGTTACACTCCGGCAGAGTCATTCAATTCAATCAGTAGCGTTGAGTTTTTCATAAAATAGATAACCATCGGAAACTTAGAAACCACACAACGTTCAGAATGTTTGATGCTAGCATGTTAAAACTCTTCAGTATACCCGTGCAAGTGCAAAACTACTTGGTTAATTAGGAGCAAGCATTCTACTTCATTAAAATTAACGCAAGCGGCATTCCCCAGGCAACTTGACAGAACTCCTTCAAACCTCAAAGACCACACAGAGAGTGAGAGCACAGCACACTACACCCACATTTTTACCTTAGAAGCTAATAAACTTCGAATAGCAGAGGACGCAGGACTAAGGGTGCTGTTCCCTTTTGAAGAGTTAGAGGATGAGGCTGCTCCTACAAATTTCTGACAAAAAACCGCCGGAGAAGACTTAGCTGATGAACTCCCTACTCCCCCCTTCTGCTTCGGGTCCTTACTATCTTTTCCTCTTTGACTCTTTCCCTTCTTTGACTTTTGTCGTTTTGTAAGGAAAGCAAATGATAATCAATACAAAATAAGGGCAAAATAACTTATCAATCAATACATAGCTCTACAAATTTGAAGTACCTTATTTCCCCAAATTGAATCTACATCCTACTACCATGACTACAATAAAATATTTAGTACAAGAAATAAAATTCGCATACCCCAGTTGCATTGTTGTTGTTCTTCGCCTTTGGAGGTTGGGACAGCGTCGCTTGGAGTATCGGGGAGAGACTTGGCTTCGTCTCCCGAGAAGGAATGTGAACTGATACAGGAAGGGTTGCGGATGCATTTGAAACCACTGGAGGAGGAGGAGTAGTAGTAGCACTATTGTTATTACTATTCACCAGTCCACCCTCCGCTTTGACAGTGTCCACTTCTGGAGCTGTAAAGATTGCAAACAAAGCTCAGATATTAAACTTTCGAACAGAGCGTCGTCACAAACTGTAAAACCATTGCAGAAGAGGCCTGGAGTACGACTTTGGTCGGACCTGCAGACTCTCTCTCCGCACATTATCATGACTCGCCAAGCCAGCACAACCAAAACAAAGAAGGAAACGGTGAGCCACCACCACCGGCTTAGCACACACACATATACGCATACACACTCACTCACTCCTCTCTCTCACCGTCATATCATCATCACCACGATCAGCAGTCGAAATGGCAAATAAGTTGCAGTAGTGTTGGAGATGGAGTGCAAGATTCAGACTTGAACAGCATCAGCAAGCACCCCCAGCAAAAAAATGAAGCACTGCAGTGAGCTGCGAAGAGGTTCTCACTCTAATGCATACATACGTACATGCCTGCATGCAACAAGCTCCTTTGACTTCTCTCCATGGCCACCAACGATTCTGCATTGCACTCTCGTGCTGCACTTCTCATACTCACGTTTACGCACATCCTCACACACACAATATATATATATACATATATGCATTTGCACGTATAGCGCTAACGCTGCCGTCGCTGACGGTGATGATGAGAACATGTGAATGGAGCCGGTCAAAGCAGCAACGGATCTACTACAACTTCAATGTTTACGCGTGAAGAAATGCCGATCGAGTTTAGTAACGAATGAGGGTTACCGCACAGTCAAAGAGCTAAACTGTGCATTTTCCGTACGGCGAGAATGCAATGACAGTGACAGTCAGCACTATAAGCAAATCGATACCGCTACTTGCGTACGGTTGCAATACGGCGAGGAGAGGAGACACCGTAACAATGAGGTGTGCTGATATGCGCATTGCAATTTGTTAAACTTCACCTGGCCTAATGTAATGCGCATTAATTTAACTTTAAGAGAAACTGCTGGAGATGATTACCTTGTGCAACTGGTGCAGGTGAAACCACTGACGGCACCGGGCCTGTGTCTACTGCATTACTGTGATCACTGTTGCAAGCCAGAGTGGGAGTTTGACCAGGTCCGGCAACAAGCACGGCTCCAGGCGGAAATTGGATTTTCTGCACTGCGCTGGGAATGGCAGAGGTTGGTGCTGTTGTAACTGCGGTGACAATTGTGACATTTCCTCCTATCCCTGATTTGAGAGCGGCAGCTTGGAGTGCTGGAGATGCGGAAGCAACTGTCACTGCTCGGATGGCAATCTTTGGCTTAATCCCTTCAAAGAAAGGAAGCGAAGTTCCTCCACCAAACTGCTTTATCACAGGACCCACGCTTGCACCATAGGCACACCTGATAACAAAAATTGCACATTTAAAATGCGTTCGATAGTGGTATAAATGAGTAATGTGTGAATTTGCATAATATAATTTAATTCTAATGCTGGTGACTTACTTGACACATTGAACGAACTGCTCGAGAGACAACACCAGGTTCGGGTTCTTTCTAGCGGCTGAGTACATACGGTATATTTCCCCTTGTTCAATGGACGTTCCGGAGGAAGACTCAAAGGTTCCCTTCAGCCACGCTATCGCCCACGCTTCCTCGCTAAGCGTCCCCCTGGCGGTGACCAAGCTGATGGATGGAGTTACCACATGTTGATTTAGATTTTGATTCGCAATTTGAGGGAGACTCCCCGTCGCCAGAGATGCGTTTGCTGCTGCACCTCCAACAGTCGCTGCGCCATTTACTGCAACAATGGGTTGAGCGGCAGGAATAACTACAGCTGCCGCTGTACTCGGAGTACAACTGTTTCCGGTTTGATTATTGTGGACAACTAGAGTTGTCGGTTGTGCAGCTCCTCCGACAATATTTCCGTTGCTGTTATTGTTAGCAATTTGAATATGATGATGCTGCTGCAATTGTTGTTGTTGCGGATGATGGGGATCTGATGGGATGGCAGGAAGAGCACTTGGTGTCTGTAGAACAGCGCCTATATTTCCTTGTAGCGTCCCAGCAACTCCTGTCGCCTGTCCTACGGGCATACTGTGAGGGTGAGAAGGAAGGAATTGTTGTTGTTGTTGCTGTACAATTTGGCCATGCGTTACTGGCGGCGTTGGCGAGCTGAGATGATTCAGTAAAGTGGATGAGGGATTTGTTGTGAACACTTGACTGCTGTTGGCTGTCGACGGGTTTGAAAATTGTGGAGGTATTCCAGCGGGTGAAAGATTCGCTATGGGTTTTATCTGCTGAGAAAGGTGATTTTGACCTTGTACTGGAGGCACGACCGTTGTTGTTCCTGTCACATACTTAAGTCCAGGGGATGTTGAAGGAGGAGGCTGAGCGATGGCAGGAATGCGGCTCGGCGTGGTAGGGATGTGGACAGGGGTGGAGATGGGAGGTTGGAGGAGCTGTTGTTGCAACAGGTGTTGGGGCTGACTGCTTACAGACTGATTAGTAGAGGGGCTTGCAACTGGCAGCTGCGTCTGCTGTGCAGTTGACGATGATGAAGGTTGACCAAGGCTTGTTGACGTAGGTTGGGGAGTAACTGTGTTAGAACCTGTAACCGTCTCCACGACCCTCATTAGAATGCATCCCTTGGGCCCGTAACTCTGTGCTTCCACCGTGACTAGGGATACCAGAGTCGCAACGCTGCCTTGAACACGAACAATTTCATCGCAGACTGCTTCACCCAGTCCGGTCATGGAAAGGATACACTCGAGAGTGTAAATGAGAAGCATGATGTCACTCAAGGTGAGCAAATCACACATTCTCCTGTAGACCCGATTCTCCACGTATCTGGCGATTACATTCTCGTTCCCTTCCACTTTCGTCAGCTCCCGGAGGGCCTCCATACTTCGGAGGATTTTAAAGCGGTCCGTGGAGAACACACCGGAAGTAATCAAGGTGAGGAGCATGGAGCTTAAGGGATCCTTCAGCGGCTCCTCGAGTCGGATGTAACTTGATAGGTTCCCAATGATATCGAAGGAGGTTTGGGGGAGTGTTCCGAAGGTACAGTTGGCAGTCACCAAAAGAAATCTCATGAGTGTTGGACTCTTTGCCATGATACAAGCGTTATCCTGTTCAAAGCTGAGATTTCTCAGGATATGCGCAATTTGACAAATGCGTTGTCCGACTTTATCACCTGTGCCGTGGGTGCGGGTGAGAGTAAATGGGAGAGAGTTTGCTGGACCATCCCCGGCTTCGTCGACCATCACCTGACCCCTCTTTGAACTAGGCCTTTCAATACTGAATTCTACACTACAATCACCCGTGGCCGTATCTGTTCTTTGACATGGACAACTAGAACAACATATTGTAACTTGTTCGTACTTTGCATCTTCTTGACTAATGCTATTCAATTCAATACAGTCCACTTCTTTTCCTTCCACCGCTACCCCGTTGACATTCTCCGGGGGCCCTTGTTTGCAGCCGTCAGCTAGTTCCACGCTCAACTCCTCCGGAGTTGGGGTGTCTATCTCAATCTTCTCCGCCTTCTCCTCTTCCGTGGTTGGAGGGTCTACCTCAATCTTCTCCACCTTCTCCTCTTCCGTGGTTGGAGTTTCTTCTTCAATCTTCTCCTCTGCCGTGGTTGGAGTATCCACCTCAATTTTCTCCACCTTCTCCTCCGGAGTTGGAGTGTCTACCTCAATCTTCTCTTCCTCCTCCAAATCTTGCTCCATTTTTTCGTCAGGTGGGTTCGCGTTCGTATCTTCGTGATTCCCGTTTCCAGACACCTCATCATCTGGTTTGGTACAAGGTTTCGGACCTTCGTTTTCTGAAGAATTTAAACTTGGGACGCGTCGAGATTCTCGTATTCTTTCTAGTTTTAGGCGGAGAGAGGTACCCAGAGAGAACTTTTCTTCTTCGGGAAGATCGCCATCTTCTATTTCCTGGATTTGTGAAAGAATTGCACCTTCATCATCAGTGAGTCCGAGGCTGGCGTGCACCCTCTTCACGAAGCACTCACAAAGCAGTTGCCTCGCGTCCGGATGCTGAAGAACTTCATCCCAAAACTCAGCGTAGTCCATGTTGCGCGCGTCGCGATAGGTTTCCTCCATGAGGTTTCGCATACCACAGTCTTGATAGATCCCAGCATGTGCCAGCAACATGTTGAGGATGGCTGGAGATTTGGAGAACCTGAGGACATGTTTCGTTTCGTTTGACAGCAGTGTGCAAACGCTTATCGCCATGTCTTGTTCATTGGCAAGGGGGCTTTGAAGGGATAAGAGGAGTCCTTCATAGTCGGACGTCTCTAGGATTCTCGAAGAGAGTCCTAGTTGAGATCTGTTGTGGTCAGTTACCTCCTTGGGAGGAGCATGATGATGGTGATGATGACCATGGGAGGAGGTGGACGAATGATGGTGATGTGAGCTAGACAATTTATTGGGGTAGCGTCGCCTTCCACGAAAGTCCTCGTACTCATCATCTTGCTCCTCTTTGGTGTCAATGTCCTCCCCAAGATAATGGATTTTCTCATAGAGCTCCAGATACTTTAGGTAAATTTGTTTGATGGCAACACCTCCATTTGTCGAGCGGGGCATGTGGAAATGCTCGAGAAGCTTGTCCCACTCATTTCGCAAATTGATCTTCTCCCAACCGCCATGTGATGTTACAATTTGGTAGAGCAAATACAGATCTATTTCCTTCCCATTTATTTTCGGGTCACATTGAAGGCCAGTGCCACGACTCTCGTGAAACTGGATGAGGTCACGAATAAATGCATACTTGGCACGAAGGTATTCCGGATCCTTTTGCTGAATTCCCATTGCTTCCTCTTCTCGAACCGCCGAAAAAGCGGACACGGAAGAACACAATATAAGTTCTCACTTTAATTAATTAATTACAATAGATCGTAAACTTTCAATGTCACACAAGTCAACATAACATTTTTAGTTTACTTTACTTCTCCTAAACGAAACTTAACTCCAGTTGCCAGTAACAAACGTGTATCTTCTGTGTTCTTCACATATTCAATTTTTACTCAGTTAATTTTTTGGCTTCTCTCGTAAATATGTACCGTTTGTTAATGTCGTATACTGCCAACTTAATTTCGTCACTTCGAACTGCAAGTTACCTCGTCTCCAACGTCGAGTAATTAACGGGCTTATTACGTAAGTGTGAGAACTCCGTGAATAATTTCATTTTACGTTTGTCGACGACCAGAACTTCCCTCTGCTGATGTCGTTGTCGTAGAGGACTTTGGTTCCCACTGTTGCATTGTTGTTGGAATTGGGAAGCTTTCATGATAAGACGACAAGATAACGTTGACGCATTACATCTTCTTGTGTTGTCCTTTTCCCTCCAATCATTATCCACGTCCGTAGGGAACCTATTTAACTCCAACTCGTCGTCGTCATTTTCAACATCTTCGTCCTTATCAATACCCAAATGGCTTATCGCAGCAGTTCCTCGTCCTATTCTATTTGGAGCGGGTAAACCACCTTTTAATAAATTACCACACCAACAACAGTAGTAGTAGCAATTATTGTCGGACTCGAGTGAGATTTCGAAATCTTCTTCGGGAAAATAAACTTGTTCGTCTCCTCCAGAAGTAGGAGCAGCAGTCATTGCTTTCACAAACTTTGTACAATTTTTGTTAAGTACCACCATTATTCGCATCTTTTCCCAGCACAATTATTATGGAACAAATGTGGTTATCAAAATGGTGCTGCATGCCGAACCACTCCACCATTCTCGTCAATGAATGGAATCAAAAAAATATTTTTTTCAAAGACTGATCTGTGAACTACGCACTTTTAAATGTTTTTTTGTTTTTTTTGCTGGAGAATCATTAGAAGATTGAAACATAGAGGAGACTTTCCTCCTCCTCAGGATCTCGCCGAGTTGTTTTATGTCGCGGTCGCGACGCGACAAAATTTCTTTTTCTTTTTTGTTAAAGTTGTTGCAGGAAAAAGGCGAGAGCACACAGATGATGAGTGAAAAACAAGTCCCGCGTCAAACTCCGACCAGAGCAAAAGTTAAAGTGGAAAAGCCGCAGCGTGTTGGACGTAATCTTCTCCTTCTTCTCCAACAAACCAAAACACACACCTATGCCAAGACTCTTTATGCAAATTAACTCTTCTTCTCCTCCAGACAATATCCTCAACTCAGGCAAATATTTTTTTTCCGTTAGTTTGTATTTCAACGGAAATGTGGAATACATCCGTTTAGAAAATTCTTTTTCAGAGTAACGCTTCCTCACTCAACCATTTAACTTTACTTAACGATGATTCATGTTAATTTAGCGCTCTTTCCCCCTAATTTTCTTAAGTCAGTCAACTTTTTTTAATATATATTTTCTGGGGAGTAGCGACAACTATTTTTTCTCTCGGGTGATGGTGATGATGTGATGCTGGTTGTTGGTGTGCGCTCTTCTTGCAACTTCCTAAATACTCACACACACACACACGTACGTACCACATGCATAAAATATATTTTTCTATATTTATTTCCCCGTTTACTTATCCACTTCCACTCGTCGTCAACTTCTCGCTCTTTTTGGGTAGAAAGAAATCGGAATCGGAAGAAGACTGTGAGAGATGCTTCAGCATCCACACTTTGTCGATGATGTTTTACTTTTTATATATATTTTTTCCTCTTCTTCACTTATTTGGAGGAGGACTGATGAATATATCTCCTCCACTTCTCTCAGTTCTCTCTCCTTTTACTCCTGCTTTGGTATGGTGAGCACTTTTTTTCTCCTTTTTTTTCTTGAAAAAAAACCCTACTCGAAAAGCCAAACTCTTGTGAATTTTCACAGAGGTAGTCAGTTCAGTAGTCACCACTTTTTTCTTTATGCTTGTAGCACTACTACCATACCATCATCATACCACCATACCACTCTCGTTTCCATTTACACACATATTCTCCTCTCACTCACTCTTTTTCGTATTTAGAACTTGGGTTAGGAGTCGTCGAGAGGGGCAGTAGTGGTGCGAATATATATGTACAATTTTCTATAAAAAAGAGACCAAAAAGTGTGTGAGTGTGTGTGTGCTTCTAAAGCATTACGCTTTTGGAGTGTGTTTCCTTTCCTCCATTCCTGACAATGTCTCCTCTCTCTCTCTCTCTCATTCTCAACTTTTAGCTCTATTCCACACACATTATATTCATCCTGTAGCTTTTGTAGCATCATCGTCGTCATCATCATCATCATCAAAACTTAGCAGCGTTATACATGGTCGTCGTCAAAATTCTCGACTCCTCTCTTTCTTGTTGTCGTTCGTCAGCCAGAAGACTGAGCTACTCACACAACACACAAGAAGACAGAGAGAGAGAAAAAGTCTTTTTCGCTCTATACACACAGACACACACTCCACACGTTTGCAATCATGGTGATGATATGGAGAGACAGAAAGGAGCGAAAATATTATGGGAGATACATGGATGGGAGCGCATTGGAATGAGAGAATGGGAAACGAGACGAAAACCAAACCACATTTAGATAGACAAGAGGGAAGACTTGTGTTAAAAAATAGTAACTTGCATATAGAGCTTTTTTAACACAAAGTCTTTCTTACATAAGAAAAAGTAGCATTCACACTCAACCCTGTTCGCAGTTGCGAGTCGGCAAAGAAGCTGGGAAGAGTGCGAGAGAGAGAGAGAGAATATTTTTTTTAGTTTTGTGACGATGAAGCTAAAGCTGAAAAATAGGAGGAGAGTAATCTTGTCTCTATGCATTATATCATTGTACATATCATAATGTATATTGTGTATGAACTGTTTAGGACCACAACTGCCAAAGAGCAAGCAACACTTTATTTTTTCGTTGAAATATTACTCTCTCTCTCCTCTTCATGTTTTTCAGTGGCGGTATGGAAAAATATTGTGTGCAATGCATATCTCTCATATCCTAAAAAAAGTATGCATATTGTAAAGTATGCGATGGTATATTTACCGTTTTCAGACTAGTCTGCTCAACTTCACCACCACCACACATTTTCCCCCTAACTTGAACCAATATGTTTAGCTTTGGTAGTAGTAGCGGATATGTTTGTAGTTATCTTCCATGTTTTATCCACATCCACCGTGTGTGTGCATGTGTGGAGTGCAACGCTTTTTTTTGGAGGAAACACTAGCAATGTTGTGTTCGTTATGGTGCATTTCGCTGAATGAGTCTTCCTTGCGCTTACTCCACCATACCACTTGGCTCTCACTCTCTCTCTCTCTCCCTCGCCTTTCTTCTATTTCCCATTTTCTCCGAAATTTTCACTCTCTCTCAAGCTTGTCGCTTTCGTCCACTTAAATGCCTGTGGAATGGGGCAGTGTCAAAACGTTTTGTTTTCTCCAGGAAAGAGAAATTTGTGTCGTATCATGGATATTTTGCTGTAACGCAGAGGACTCGGAAAAGCGTCCTACGATGAGTAGTAGTAGTACATGTATTTTATAGGGGTGAAACGATGTCGGTCCATATAATAATGCTATTCATATTTTATAGAAACGTTATGCGATCTTTCGCGAGTATTTTATTACATCTTCTTCTTCCTCCATCCTCTCTCGAACCTGTCTTAATATTGCATCATCATGTATTCAATTCAGTGTGTAAACTTTGTATACCTTCATACATTATAGATATGGTATCCATGGCAAGAATAAATTGTTGGAGGAGGGATTCAGCATGGAATTGAGATCGTGTGATACATGACATGTTGAGAATGCTCAGCTTTTTGTTGTACTTCTACGTGCATCTTTTTTCGCTACTTGTTTTTTATGTGTGTGAACCTCTGGTGAAGTGAGTAGTGGTATTGGGCCACGGGGTATATAAATATGTGTGGTGGTCTCTGGTCTGGTCTGGTCACAAAAGCAAAACGAAGTGTGACGTGAAGTGAAGCTCACTACTGCTGGCTTCTCAAATAAAGTTGAATGTGTGGTAGTACAAGTGTAAAATATATATGTATATCTTCATAGTAGTTCTCTCCTCCCGCTGGCATGGTGGTGGTTATGTATGGTGGTGGTGTAAAAGGAATAATCATAATATCCCATCAACGCGATACGATAACATTTTCGCTTCCTTTGAAATGCACGCACAAACTCGAAGAGTGAAGGAGGAGGAGGTACTTACTCGCTTTTTTTCTCCACTGTATTAAATTGTATATATGACATGTGATAAATCCTGTAATTGCCAGGGCATCGTGTTCAGATATGGAGGATGGATCCATGGAAATCCTAGTAATACTTTGTTTGCCAGAGTCAATACGCTCCCTATGCATTACTTCACATAAAGTGATTGTTGTATTAGCTTTATGCCCTCTCTCTCCATTCTCCGAGAGGAGGATGAGGTTCTTTCATGGATTCGATTTAAAGTAAATGGCTGAAGCCGCCGCCGCCACCACCACAAAAAAAAATACAATACATGTACACCACTTCTCTGTCCATATATTTATCTAACTCCCTCGTTTGACGTTACTAACGATAAGCGCAAGCTTCCCATGATTGGAAATGTTTTGCCGGAACAAACTACATGTCAATGTTTAATTCCATATCTTCGATTTGTATTATGCAACAAAGTGTAGTGTATGCAATTCATCGGGAGATGATAAGTGATATTTGTCAGGTTCCAGTTTGTCAAGAACATCTCTGCCTGCCTTTAGGGACCTGAGGCCATACTCTGCCTTTTTTCCACGGCTTCCTCCACCGTACGTCATCTCACTATAACAAAATTGCCAATTGCCTCTATTGTTTCCATCCATCTGCTCTCTAATACTATTACCCCCTTTAGATATGAGAGTATGAGAGAGGGTACATAGATAATATGATGTTGAAGAATGCTTCCCATCATCATCACCATGAGGATCCACTTTGGCCCATCACCATACCATAACCATAGCAAGCAGATTTTGTAAGCCTTAGCCACCACAAGAAGAAGACAAACTTTTTTTTATATCCAAGTCGATCGTCATGTAATGTAGCGCATATAACATCATGTAAAGTTGGTAAAGTCAGTGGAGTAGAGACATTTCAGCTTTTAGAATTGTTGCTGGTTAGAATTGTAAGCTCAAAAACGGAGAGTGTGGAGAGCAAATGTGAAGACCCCTCGCTCATCGTGGTACTCATTCGCAACTATCCCAGTCATGTTCCACTGAGCAACTCCCAGTTTCATACTTCACAATGCTTAGAATGTTCTTCTTTCTTCTTTGCTCAGACGAAGAAGTGGTCGAGTATTGAGTTGTGCGCGGTATTGTGACTGACTGCCGCCGCTGCTGCTGCTCATGCTTTTCATTGAAATATAAAAGCTGGTTCGTTCGAAAGGAAAAGCGTTATACCTTTATATCGCCATGCATACCGAGCGTGTGTGTTGCCCTTTACGGGCCATTATACATTGAGCGGAATTCCAGGCAATTTTCTGTGCGTTTGTGCATGTGTGCAACAGTAACTCCAACTCCCTTCTTTTTGCCATTCAACGAGAGCGTGTAAAAAAGAGCGGTCGTTTTCTCCGTAAATGTATGAATATATTTCATGTTCTCTCCTCTCTACCGGAGAATATGGAAAGCGGAACCCGTTCCTCTTCCCCAGGAAACGTATGGCATCAAAGGAGCGGAGGAGAGAGAGAGGGAGATGGATCAAATGCGTAAAATCTACTTCAAACTTTGTTGAAAGAAACTCAAGAAAATTGATGAGGATGAGATGATGGTGGAGAGGAAGAAAACGAAACAGTTTCAATTGACTGTATTGACTCTTCTAACAGAGTGAAAAAGCATGGTAAACCCAAAGTGCGCTACCACACACATGAGAAATATACCCTCTCTACTACACGCTTATTATGTGTTACTGAGTGCTCACAATAATATGTCATGTTGTATCATGCTTATTTCCATGAACGAGACGATGATGATCATGATTAAAGAGATTCTCCATAATATGCTTTATGTTGGTAGGTGTGCTGGTACTGTTCCACTCGCTTAATATACGACACGCGACGCGTTTTTCCCTGTGTGTATGCAACACCAGTAACACCACTACTCTACTCCCTTGGCGCTTTTGTGCCACAGCACATCATCCATAATATTATACTCTTCTTCACATATTTTCTCTTTAATCCTTTTATTCTCGCGAGTGAACATCTTACTTTTCACTCTTCAAGAATGAAGCGAAGGAGAAAGAGGAGACGATGTATATCATCGTTATCCTTGTGATGCTGTTGAGTTGAATAAGATTTGCACACCGCAAAGAGTAAACGGTATTGGTAGGACACATACATATATAATCCAGCTCTAATAAAATCGTTCAAGACGAGCCCACGATACGAAAAAACTGCTTAATGAGCGTAGTGAAAGAGTCAGACAGACAAGATTTGATGATTGAAATTTGAGATGATTTTTCGCTGGGCTGGGTATCCTCATCAATCTGCCGACATGCTTTATAAGAAGAATATGACGCGAGTAGACACTGCTGTCACTTGTTACGTGGGCATTCATGTAATGCAAAAGTGGCGTTTATTCAATATATGCGAAACCATATCATAACCCCTTGTTTCTCATTGACCGTGATAATCATTATATATCCTTACATGAATTTTCGTAATAGGCTGGAGTAGATTAATATATCGCCTATGATATGCATAAACGCCGTAAGTGCATTTTCACATACGGACATAAGACTCCTAATCGAAAAGGCG